>OX123197.2:8227652-8458044 GCA_944739405.2 Euclidia mi
AATAATAGTTGTTTGTGTTGACCGTATAGAGATAAAGTATTCTCTTACTGTAGCGCTCATAGCGAGACTTGGCTTGCCGTTCGTAACAGATCGGCAAAGCAACGCTTGCACAGGTTACCAGTTGGATGGGTGACCGTGTGTGGCATTTTCATCTGAGCGCTACCGTGCTTCGGAGGGCACGTAAAGCTGTCGGTCCCGGCTCTTGTCTATGGATAAGGGTCGTTAGGCCATGTCGGAGGCCTTTGGGCGGTCTGAAAACTCCGACACCAGAGTTGGCCACACACTCACACGAAAAACAAACAAACAAGTATTCTCTTAGTATCATAGAATATTGGTTAATGATACACAGCGGCAAAAGCCCAGTGGTGTACGTAATGGACTGCCGAGACGATGGTCTCGGGTTCGATTCCCAGGTATCCCGGGCACACACCTCTGACTTTTCGAAGTTGTGTGCATTAAAAATGATAAATATCGCTCGCTTAATAATGTGCTCGGTAGACGGCAATTGGCTCGCCCCCCCCCCCCCCGTTTCGTCAGTTATGTTCCGTTTCGTCAATTAGGACCGAAACATAACTGACGAAAAGTGGGTGTGTAAAACAACTTTGCCTACGCTTTCGAGGATAAAAGTCGTGAGGTTATGTTGATATAACTGATACGCATTTTGCGTTTATAATATCTAATATTTCATTGACAGAGTGACATTATATGATCCCTACTTTTGGAATTGCTTTAAACAATGGATTGTGAGTCTTCGTTCAATAATCGTAATTGCATTTTTGCTCTCCAATATTTAGGTCGGTTGCTAAACAAACAATTTTACGCGCGATCTAAAAGTAAAGCCGCCTAACGTCGATACCTTGTTCCGCATATATCAGTGGTATTCCTTCATAAAGTTATATTACTGAATTACACAATCTTTCTTTCTTTCTCGTGTGAGTCTGTGGCAAACTCTGGTTTCTGAGTATTCAGACCGCCCGAAGGCCTCCAACATGGCCTAACGATCCTTGACCTGAAACAAGAACCGAGACCGACAGCTTAACGTGCCCTCCGAAGCACTGTAGCGCTCTGATTTTAATGCCACACGCGGACACCCTTCCAAGTGGTGACCTGTGCTAGCGTTGCTTAACTTTGCCGACCTGTAACGATCGGCAAGCCAAGTCTCGCTATGAGCGCTACCATATTATATTACTATTATATACGCATAAAAATGTACAATCATTGACCTGATTTCCGAATTCTTCTTTCTTTATAAATTACTAGGCTTGTCGTAAAAAATAAGATCCTTCAGAATAGAACGAGAGATTGTAAGCTATGAATACATCTTACAACATGCGTGGGTGTAAAGTCAATTAATTTCCCAAACGGAATTATTCTTATGTCGCAGAAAACTCCACTAATATCTAATTAACGAACACATCGAATACCCAGATACGAAACAGGAGATCATACAAAGTATAGTCTCGTGTGGGAATCGAACTTAAGCTACAGATCAAGTAGCGAGGCGACTGCTTAAGCCACTACAGTCTACACCATCTATGCAGTATAACCAAATGCCAAAACAGTGGGTACACCTAGGCAATTTTAAAATATTTAAACGAAAGAAAGAAACTGCAAGTCATAAATTACTGGCATCCTCTTCTATCTGATAATATTTAAGAGATAATCCAATAGATTACAAACTTCATAATTTATTATTTTCTTTGGAAAACCTTGTTACATTAGTTTCAGCAACATCTTATTTAGGTTAAATTATTTCTGATTATAATTTATAATGTTTTAATCTAAAATATATTAGCTAACTAGAATTGGATTTTAAATAATCTTGGTTCATAAATAAATTATATCTGACATTGCTATGACATACAAAATAAATGTTAAAAATGTATTTAAAATTCACGACTTCACTGAAAAGCACATTCGTAATGATGCTATTATAAAAATAATATGTAGTAGCTATCTAACAAAATATTGCCGCTGTTGCTCGTTGATTGTGTTTTAAAATTAAAATTATTAAATTGTTTTTTAACTGTAGCGATATATTTACAATATCATATAATTGTTATAAATTGCTGTAAGAAACAGTACTTTAACAACATACAAGAATTAGAACTAAAAAAATATATCTCAGCATCTTTTATAGATTTTATCTAAAGTAGTTTCTCTCACTTACAAATTCCGATTATTTATAGCGTTTTGCTTGCTACTCAAACTCGCAAAAATTGCTTATGAGTCGGTATACATAATTACAATACCACATTGATAAAATTTTGATGGTCGGAACTTAAGGCAATAAAATCAAGGTATTTCATTTATTTACTACTGAATTATATTCATGATATTGAATCTCTAAATCTAGAGCAATAATGACCATGACTGAGCCGACTCTCTCGGCTTAGGAAGCTCTCTAAGGCATAAAAGCTTCCCTTTTTCGTATATTGTTGCCCGGCCTAAAGAAAAGATTGCAAATTTTAATAAGGAGGAGTTCTGGTGATAAAGGTGAGAACAATAGCTCAAATCACTTCGAAAGACCTCTGCAGAGAATGAAACTTTGTAAAATAGACACGAAGAGTATGATCGATGTTGACTGCACGGTTGGCGTAGTGATTTAAGCGGTCGCCTTGCCGCTTGACATTGCGCCGAGCCACACGAGACAATACTTTATGTGATCCACAATTTGTTGTTACGAGGCTAGGTGGTCAATATGGTTGTTAAGTCCCTCACGACATAGAATTTACTCACAAAGCGAAAGCTAACTTTAATAAAAAAAAAGGGAAAAGTAATCAATCACTGAAAAAAGTTGAAATTCAAGAATAAATCGTTGTAAGCTTGTAAGACGAATGAATTCAAACTGTACTCAGCAAGTTCTAAGTCTGAATTATCAATCACCATCAGTATAAGCGGCGGCAAGATCAGACGATAAACATAATAGTTAAAGCAATTGCTTAAGATAAATCAATTTGGCACAAAGTAACGTAATGGTGCTAATACACTTAAGTATTCACTTGTAATAGAACAATGAGCATTCGCCGCTATTTGTTTTCTTGAACTGAACAACACACAGAGCCGAACTTTGCTATGAACATTTTCACGATCTTTCTAATGAACGCTCTAATCAGCAAAAACGTCAAAGCAAATTTAAGCCAGGATCAAACCAACGCGTTCAGCTTGCGTCCACGGTGGCGTGCGCGGTGGCGATTACTGCGCGTGCAAAAGTTGTGCACACTGTCGCGTTCGTTCAGGCGTACACCAGGCTGTAGTCGCGTCACTAAAATGCTGTCTGATGCAGATAGTGAAATTGAAGAAGTTTTACTTCTGTCTGCTATTATTGAAGACAAAGAGGAAAAAGAAGTGAACTTGAGGTGGGTATGATATACAGTGCCAGTGAAGTAAATACCTACCATCATTCGATAACGCCTTATCAGAATGAGATGTATCATACAACAATGGGTATTTGTGGAATTAATTTATAATTTCTTCCGTTTCCACCATACTTAAAATCTAAAAGAACACAGTTTCCTCAACAAATAATAGCTGCGTGCAGCGTCCTAACGCAACAAGCGCGATCTGATCGCCACCGCCGCGTGCAGACGCTGCACCGGACGCCGCGTGCAACCCGAGGACGCGTAGATATGAACACCGCGCTATAATAATAATAATAATAATAACACGTAAACATGTCAACATATTTTTTCCTCGAATATTCGTATTTGTAATTTATTTCATAAATTTGTGCTCATATATATATTCACAATCACAAGAAGGACTAATTACCTAATTTGATAAATATATTATAAATTAAAGAAACCATAAAAAAATATTAAGAAAAGTATACCGAAAAATAGTTCAAGATGACACCTAATGTCAAACGAAAATCTACGAAGAAAAGTAAACATAAACAACATAATATACACTAGTAAATATGATGTAATCAACAAGAAAATATGTTGACGAGAGCTAAGGTAGCAGCTGCACGCCTGACACAGCTCCGCCTCGCAGCCGCCGCCGGCACCTGCATCAGCGTTGTCGGCAATTGCAGAGGCGTCGAGCTCGTCGAGCGACGAGTACTTCTCGCCGCCGACGTCGCCACCACCTGTACGTCGGCGAGGGAGAGGCCGGCCACCGACCCGCTTGGGACCCCGAGACCCACCGGTCTCGAACAGGGCCCCCGCTACCGGTGGTGATGTGCACCGCATGAGATGGACGAGTTCAATGAATGAAAACGTCATGCGGGCATAAATATTTTGTGGCCACAGAGGGAGAAACTAACCTCAGTGCGTACCGTGATCGAATGCTGCCTTTGTTTCAGGCGCTTGAGCCAGCTGTCAACGTGTCAACACAACGGCTATGGGATCAAGTGCGGGCCATCCAGCGGTGTCGCCTGTTGGATGATTCCGTGCTTGAGAGACTTCGCTCTGACGTGCAGAGAAGTCCCCCCATCACTTTTTCAACGCAGCCTGACACAGTGGTTGCTCAACAGCAACTGTTAAATCCAGTTGATGAAGAGGTAGATGACGAGACTTCTCATGTAAGTACCCAGTGCAACGATCAGTTAAGGAGTGCTTTGGAATGTGCTATTACGGAATACCGATCCATGGACCCAAATTGTCGGCCTCGTTTGCCTCGTTTGCCCATGCATAACAAAAACATAGCGCTGGTGAGTGCCCTAGACGCATTACTGTCTACTCACTTTGATAATAGTGAAAATCTCAGCGATACACATTCAATCCTGTATTGTGCGGCGGTTGCGGCGTGTCGAGTAGCAGGGGTTAAAATGCCTGTAAATAATACCGCTACTCGACAGACCGCTGCTGTGCCAGCTTGGCAACGCAGGATTGAGCGTCGTATTGCTGAGACTAGGGCACACATTGGCAAGCTCTCCTGTTTCAGGATGGGCAATACCCGACCAAGAGTGATGCGCTTTGTAACTCGAGCCTTTGCGGGAACTGGTATCAGTTCCCAAGATTATTTGCCTCGGGTTACAGAGCGCATCGATACTCTAAAGCAAAAGCTTTATGCATGAGCAAACCGTATTAGGCGATACAAAACAAGAGTGGATCGGTATTGCCTGAATCGCACATTTCAAAGAGACGAGAGGTGGGTGTACCGAAGATGGGAGCGACCCGAGTCTACGGCCGGTGACGTTGATGGGAGTCGACCGGATGATGATGCCACTAATATGTTTTGGCGCAGCATCTGGTCGACGCCTGTCAACCACACGGAGAGTGATTGGATTGGGGTTGTTGAGCGAGTATGCGAACAAATTCCAACTATGGAGCTAATATATATATCAAATGATGATATAGCCAGTGCAGTCCGTTCGTTACCTAACTGGAAATCAGCGGGACCGGACGGGCTGCAGAATTTTTGGCCCAAGTGGCTCCGTAGTTCGCATGCCTGCTTAGCATCTCAGTTCCAATTATCACTGGAATCGGGGTCGCTACCAGAATTTTTAACATCCGGCGTCACTCACCTACTCCATAAGTCTGGTAGCGCCACGGATCCCAAAAATTACAGGCCGATAACCTGTTTGCCTACAATATATAAACTCCTTACATCCATTTTGAGAACGAAATTAACAAAACATGTATCTGATAATTCTATTTTATCTGTTTCTCAAAATGGATGTAGGAGTGGGGCCCGTGGCGCTAAAGAACTCCTTCTGATAGACATGGCCATTAGCCAACAGGTGCGCCGTAACCGAAAGAATCTGTCGACATGCTGGATAGATTACAAGAAGGCTTACGACTCCGTGCTACATACATGGCTTTTGAGGGTGCTGGAGTTGTACAAAGTAGATGCAACTCTATGCACCTTTTTAAGGTCATGTATGGGGCAGTGGAGGACCGTATTGCGCTATCCAGGATGTCGATCGAGTTTGGGTTGCGGTGCTCCAATAAGGATCGAGCGAGGTATATTCCAGGGCGATAGTCTGAGTCCTTTGTGGTTTTGTCTGGCCCTGAATCCCCTAAGTACCTTGTTAGAGGCTTCAGGGCTAGGCTATCGGTTAAGGAGAGGAGGTCATGCTACATCTCACCTCCTTTTTATGGATGACCTGAAATTATTTGCCCCCAACAATTTTCAACTGACTGCATTACTTAAGGTAACCAAAACCTTCAGTAATTCTATCAGGATGGAATTTGGTGTGGATAAATGTGCGGTCATGCATGTGAAGAGAGGCAGGATTATGGAATCTGCAGGGATACAACTCTCAGATTCCATACAACTTAGATCCCTCTCCCTAACCGAGACCTACAAATACCTGGGTATGTCGCAGTCTTTGAATATTTCTGAGACTGACATGAAACATACGTTGCAGGCTCGTTTCTTTGGCCGCCTGAAAAAAGTACTTAACAGTCTTTTATCAGGTGGCAACAAGGTGCGGGCCTGCAACGGGTGGGCCATGCCAGTGCTAATGTATTCCTTCGGCATACTCAGGTGGACCCAGACGGAACTAGACGCCCTGGACAGAAAAGTCCGTTCAATGCTGACTGCATCTCGGATGCATCATCCACGCTCGTCGGTGATGAGGCTGTACATCCCGCGGAAATGTGGGGGTCGAGGCTTTTTATGTGCTAAGACGCTCCATAACCGCGAGCTGTACAACCTCAGAGAATATTTTCTAGGAAGGAACGTGGATGTGCACCGCGATGTAGTTGCTGTTGATTCAGAACTTACCCCGCTCGCTCTGGCTAAAGAGAACCGGCACAAACCTGCAGTACTTAGTACTGACGACCGAAGAGAAGTATGGAAGGGAAAGGAGCTGCATGGACGGTTCTATAGAGCTTTAAATGACCCAGATGTCAATTTTAAAGCTTCTGTAGCCTGGCTACGGTTCGGTGATCTCTTCGGAGAAAACGAAGGTTTTGTCAGTGCAATTATGGACGAAGTTGTCATGACAAACAACTACCGAAAGTATATACTGAGGGACGGTACGGTTGACATATGTCGGGCGTGTCACCGGCCCGGAGAATCTCTCGGGCATATAGTATCCGGTTGTTCGAGTCTTGCCAATGGTCAGTATTTGCACAGACACAACCAAGTGGCCAGGATAATCCACCAGCAACTAGCCCTTAAATATGATCTCATTGGTTCTGAGGTACCGTACTACAGATATGTGCCCGACCCAGTTCTCGAAAATGGTCGTGCACTGTTGTACTGGGATCGGTCTATCATTACAGACAGGACTATTGTAGCCAATAAGCCTGATATTGTAGTGATAGACCGAGCTGAGCGACTCGCAATGATAGTCGATGTCACCATACCACATGACGTCAATCTCGTGAAAGCAGAAAAAGAGAAGGAGATAAAATATTTGGACCTAGCTCACGAGATTGTCGACATGTGGGATGTGGATTCGGCTATCATTGTGCCGATAGTCGTGTCGGTGAATGGATTAATCGCCAAGAGCCTCGACCAACACCTAAAGAGGCTCGCACTAGGCAGCTGGATCAAGTCTTTGATTCAGAAGGCGGTTCTTTTCGATACGGCGCGCATCGTGAGGAAGTTCCTTTCTCTGAGGCCCTAACCACCGGTGGCTTGGTCCCTGTACCCGACACCAGTGGGTTTCCGTGGTCCTATTTTATATAGTTAAATTTATTTGATATATTAGGTTTAATTATGTAAAATGTGACTTTGAGAATACTGTTTAATAAGGAGAATATTAATAATAATATTCATTTATTTGCAGACTGTTAGGTCCATAGGATTAGTATTACAAAACGACTTATAGACTATTGTTAGTAAAACATACATAACTACATAAATACAAATGATAATACAACACAGATAAACACAAAATCACGGGACACTCAGTCTTACACAACAAACAATATGATACCTATATTTAATTTAATTGGGTGTGTAGTTTCACCCATCGGACGTGCATCTGACAGTCCCAGCGGTTTGACAATGCTTTCAGCATGCCGTGGGAGCTGGCGCATGTCCTATGCCGGAGCGAGGCGCATCGCTTCCGTATTATGGCATAGAAGTCATCAACCCTCGCGTTGGCAAACATGCCTGATGCGCTACAAAATCGCGGCAGCCCCACAAGCATCCTGAAAGCATTGTTATACTGTATGCGCAGAGCGTTGTATGCCCTCTGTGTATATTTGACCCACAGACTGCAAGTGTAGAAGTTTTGGCAGTAGGCTCGAAAGAGAGTCATTTTGACTTCGTGCGAACATCGTGCAAATCTGCGGGCCAACATATTACTTCGGACACACAGCGCCCTACGCTCCCTCTCTATGTCAAAGTGGTCACATAGATCCTCGGTGACCCAGTGACCCAGGTACTTAAACTTTGTAACCCGCTTCAGTGGTGTGCCTGCTAGTGAGACGTGCGGTACATTTAAGTCACTTTTGGCACCGACTTTAAAAACAAGCAACTCACTTTTACTCACGTTGTACCTGAGCCCATGAGCCACGGCGTAGTCCTCACACAACTTCAACAGCCTTCTCACTGAGCTAATTGATGGACCAAGCAATACCATGTCGTCCGCATAGCTGATGTTATTCATAGCAACACCATCAACATGACAGCCGACACGGGCCTTGCTGAGCCCAACAATCAGCTGGTTTACATACAGATTAAAGAGGCGAGGGGAGGTAATTCCCCCCTGCCTCACCCCACATTTCAAACTGTATTCTTCAGACATGGTACCTACCCATCTAACGGTATTTATCTGATTAGCGTATCGTATTTATCTATAAGTTCGTACACAACATCTGATCGCCACCGCGCACGCCACCGCGGACGCAAGCTGAACGCGTTGGTTTGGTCCTGGCTTTACTGTCAAGTCGTGTTAATGATCGCCAGAACGTTCGTGAGAATGCTCGCTAAAACACACTCTATTATTTTTGTGTTTTGTAACATTCGCAAGAATGCTCATTACAGATAAATGCTCAAATGTATTACCACCATAAGCTAAATCAATTTGGTACAACTACAAAGTAACGTAATGTAATCATTGTTCTCAACGCTGTTCTGTAAAACTCGTTCTTTAGGGGTTCGACTCTGATACTAAGGGTTTAAGTTGTAAAACTGTGGCTCAAGTTTGTCTTAAGAGCCGGTTCAGTATAAGTTCTTGAATAAAACTAGTTGCGCGATAAAAATTTTGATATTCCGGGAATGTGTTCCAAGTCTGGTTCTGTGGGTTGCTTAAATATTTGTTTTCTAGAGACATAAAGCGAATTTCATGTATTGTGGGTTTGTCATTATACAAAAATTTACCGCTTTATTACAAAACATGGACTAAATATACATCGAGGTTTAGTCCTAAACATACCTGATTAAAATTGATTATATTTGCACCATACACTAGTGTAGACACATTTTTGCAAAACTATTGGCACTATAAATTATAATCCGTTAAAAGAATTGTCGAATAAAAATAAATAACTACCTTCGATAAAAAGTATTTTTTAAATTCTCCATCAAAGTTTAAACCTGGTATTATATTTATATCTCGTTTTATAATAAGGCCCTTAAAGTTTTGAAGCGGAATAAATGGCTTGCGGTGGCTTACAATTCTTTGGTTGGATCATCGCCGATTTCTTGGCTTCAAGCAACTGGATATTTTTTGAGAGAAAACGCAATATCGCTTCCTGCTCCACCGATTCGAATCCCGATCTTTATCATTCATTGTCACTTTGTACTCTACTGGCAGCGCAAGCAGTCAAATCTAAAAGACTTAGTAGGAGTAAACGTAATGGCAGATTAGGCGAAATATTTTATACAATAATCAACATTACATTTTATGTTTTTTTTTGCGGTGATCTACAATAAACAGCATTTACATGATTAGTTTGCGAATCTCTTGCCCGTAACTAATCCTGCCGAAATGCAAATAAACTCTGCTCCCAGAACTACAAAAATCCAAACAGCACCACCAAACCTCATAAAATTCATTTTTCAAAGTAATATTATTTATCGGTGCGCTTTAAAAATCTCTGTAAAACACTCAACTACTTAAAACATTGTTCACTTTGAAATGCACTTTCATTTTTTGTGTCGCCCGGAACCGAAGCAACGGGACGTCCCACTTCCGCTTCCGGTACAACTATTTACGGGGTTCTCTGACGCCCCTTTCTTTGTAATGGTCCAAGTACAGCCATAGTCCTTATAGACTACAGTATTTTAAAGTTTGAAGGTTAATAGTTCTATACAATGACTATCTGTATTTACTTATGTGCCGATAAAGATTTTTTATTTTTATTTTATTTATTATTTGCATTGGCCGATAGCTTTTTTCACACTCACGGTCGGTTTCAATATCCAATCTATCCATGTCCAATTTTCAAATGAAATATTGAGATACATTATATTAATTGACATTAGATTTATATATGATGTATGGATACTTGGATGCGTATTTTAAACAAACTAGAGAATGCCCGCAGCCACCTCTGCACATTTTTTTTTATTCGACCTTTACTTCTAGATCACGTGGGAATTTCGGGCAATCCCTTCATAGTGCAGCCCTACCCAAATTACAGCTTGGTACGCCCAGAAGTTTTGGCTTAACGATGTCTGTCAGACAGTCAGACATGAATTTTATATATGTAGACAGATTGCGTATCGTCTTGCGGCACATATTATCTTAGTTCAATGACTATTTTGGGTTATTTTGTGGCGCTTTGTAAGCGTCAGGACTCAGGCCACAACAGCTGTCGGATGGCGCAGACTCATAAAGAACGTATTTTTTTTATCTAATTTTACCTCCTGGTTATCGAGTCGTATCCTCCAGATAAATTTAAAATCGGAGCGTAATTTGTATGAAATGACTGAAAAAATATTTTAACAGAAACCTGTCAGATAACTGGCCATTATTATTTTATATTTGCCTTGTGGAGATTTTAAGGAAGAAAATGTTTAATAAACAATAAACATGGTGCAAGCCCGTGAATAGAGTGCACTACCTTCACGTACTGTGGGGATATTGCCACTTGACACGTTACAATTGCATGCGGTTCTAAGAAAAGTGATTCTAATGTGAAACATCACATTAGAATCACTTTTATTATAATATAGAATAATATAGAATAGACCTAATGCAACCAACAGGTTGCATTAGGTCTATTCTATATTATATATATGTGATAAACTTGCACTTGGCCATAGATTTATATATATATATATAGGTCGTTTATAATAGTTCTGTTGTTTCTTAAGTCTAGCAATTTCTTGGGTTTACGCGAACGTTACACATTGCATTGAAAAAGACTATTTTAAGGTTCTCTTATTTTGTATTTCGGTATTGCCGCAGATACTAAATAAATACTTTTATACAACACGAATAAAAGGATCTCTTCTCAAACTGATATGATATACATACATAATGGTAATCCTAATCATGCAAAAAGGTTCCATACGCCCCAAAAAGTTTACACGAAACTAAGAAACAATTCCTTCCAATATACCACTTACTAGACAAAGTCTTACACTCTACTATGAAAACACAGGTGTAAGTACTAATTTCTATAATTTAATGACCAAACTAACGCCATAATTCTCATAACTTGCGGCAAACGTAACTGTTAATGGAATAGGTCGTTAGCCGCAGCTAAAGATTATCAGAGAAATCTGGACCTAATGTGTTTACAATTTATACTTATGAAGAGTTTCAGTTGTGTGGGAATGAAACTAGTAAATTATAAATACCGCTAATAATAGTATTTACATAAGTCTTCTTACAGAGGGTAAGCAGAAACTACGTATCTATTGTATTTCTTGGATTAACGAGAATGTAATAAAATGAAATTAAATTACTTTTTAGGGATTTTATCACGATATATTGGTTTTACTAAGACGAAACTATAAGAGTTCCTTATGATTCACCATGGACACCTTAAATATCATACACGATACACAGATTAGTTTATTTGCCGGGTTAGCTAATTATTTCATAACATACACACATAACACGTTTTTGCCGATATTTCGATCTACTTACTCGAACAACGGTCGTGATTGCGGCGAGACTGATGCGATTTACTAAGCACATCTGCAAACAAAGCTAATAATAGCCACAACGAGTCGAATACAATTTTAACAGCGCAGTCAACTTCAGAAAAACAAAAGTGCATACCTACTACTTGTATTCGGACATGTTAACACTAATTAATGTCCCGACGGCTGGGTAAGGGAGTACCCTGTGGTCTCGTGAAACCATTTATTAAGAATCAGGATTTTTATTTTAAGGATGAATTTTGTTCTTACGGCTTTATTACTCGTATATTATGTATATATAGTTTTTTATATAGGCAGCGATAACCTAGTGGTGAAAATAACAGACTGCTACGCAGACAACTTCGGGTTCACACCCACGACGTGCAATGCTGGCTTTTTGAAGTTACGTGTGTGCAAGTAACTGTTATTCATTGCTTGCTAAATAGTGAAAATAACACAGTGTGGCAAAATACATGTCTGGGAGTTCTTCATAATGTTGTTGAAAGACTTGTCAACTGGCAACCCTCAATATGACTGCGTGGTGGACAATGTCCTTATCGTTCTCATAGTAGAACAGATCCGTACTTAACAAAGCATTCCTAGTACATTATCTATGCACCTTTTTAAGATAGGCGCGGAGAAACAGACCAAAGCACTAAAGCCATCTGTAACGTTGTTTCGATGAAGCACTAGGAAATAAAATTTGTGTTTGATACCTAGTTGATAAATAGTTGAATAGAAACCTAGTTAAAAACACGAGTGACATATATTTTGTTCAAAAAGTAATAGAACTTCACATAGATCAACGTATTAAATTTATTCTACTCTTTGAATTACAAATAACGAAAGAATATTATCAGCGCAGTTAAACAAAAGTGCATTCTCTTCGTATTCCGAACGCGTTAACACTTGACGTCCGAACACCCGGAGCTAGGGAGCGGACATTGTGGGTGGAGGGTCTACTTCAGATTAATTTATTGATTTGTATAAAATAATAAGAGATTTGAGTTTAGTTTTATAATAGTATTTTCTTGAGTTTACTCGAAAGTAAAACATTGAAATGAAATTACTGTTAACAGATTTAATCGCGATACATCGGATTTATTCACATCGCATTTAAACCGAATAATCTATAAGCTATATTAACAGATAATTTAGTTCATAGATCATTCGGTTTAATCCCACATTTCGGTTACATTTTGTCTTCGTCATAACTTCTATATTAAAAACAAATGACAAATGTCATCTCAGACTTCCATGCTCTAACTTTTAGCAGTTATGAAAATCATTACCCGTCAATATGGGTATTCAATACCCCTGAATATACTGACACCGGACAAAACCATTGAATATTGCTATCGCCTTGGGATGAAGCGGCCAGATGACATTGGCTCTGTGTAAAAGCTCTATATCACACCTAGCACATTTGGTTAGACTAGGAAGCGGACTGCGGACTCCGAGTCGAAAGTATTGGATGCGACCCTGATAATGCTAGGACCAATACACGCAAGAGACTAAGTATATACAGATTGCGGGTAAACGTCTTTCTACGGAACTCAATTATCGATCTATAGATAGATCTGTAGATTTAAGATTCGTTTTTGACATAAGCTCCATACAAAATATGTCAAACTCGAATCTCGAATCTCAAAATCCATGTATGGTTCGAATATTGAAAATGGCCGTTAGTCTGGCCATAAATACTGTTTCAATAAAAAAAAATACATTTGAATTTGGAATCTGTCATTTTTATACGATTGTTTATTGCGTTTTTTCGTTTTGGCGCCAATATATTGTACAATATTTTGCGATATTAAAATGGAGTGGGGTGATAAAGAGAACCGATTCGCTGTGATTGCATCACACAAAGTAGGTTTGGAGCCAAAAGCAATTTTTAAAACTCTCCATACACTTGGTATTAGTGAAATGTTTTTGTACCGGGCTATTAATAGGTACAATGAGACCTCCTCTGTTTGTGTCAGAAAAGACCTGGCTGTCCACGTAGTGTTCGTAAGAAAAAGGTGGCCAAAGCAGTAAGGGAAAGAATTCGAAGAAATCCTGTTCGAAATCAGAAGACTTTATCTCGGGAGATGAAATAGTACGTTCTAGGTGCTATTTCATCACCCGAGATAAAATCTTGCCTGTGAATGTGAATAATGATTTCCATGTCGCGTATTTTAAAAGAACACTTAGGACTTGCAGCCTATAAGAAAGGCACTGATCATTTCTAAACTGATAATTTAAAAAAAATAGGGCTATGAAATCATAACCACTACTGAAGCGGTACGCAAAGGGAGGCCACAGAAAAATGTTGTTTATGGATGAATTTTTTTTTACAATTGAGCAACATTAGAGTGCAACGTGGGCGTTATCCGACTTCAGTGATGGTTTGTTGGGGTGTTAGCTATGATGGAGTGACTGAGCCTTATTTTTGTGAAAAAGGTATCAAAACATCGGCACAAGTGTATCAAAAGGATTGATGATTGAGAAGGTAGTTAAGCCCCTTAACAACACCATGCTCAATACAATCAACCAAGTATGGTCCTTTCAGCAAGACTCGGCACCGGGTCTTGGTTGGAAGAAGAACGTTTCGGACTTCATCAGAGCTGAAGACTGGCTGTCGTCTAGTCGCGATCTTAATCCGCTGGATTATGATTTATGGTCAGTTTTAGAGAGTAAGGGTTGCTATTAACGCCATGATAATTTGGAGTCCCTAAAACAATCCATACGATTGGCAGTGAAGAATTATCCCATGGAAAAAGTGCGTGCTTCTATAGATAACTGGCCTCAACGTTTAAAGGACTGTATTGCAGCCAATGGAGATCACTTCGATTAAGATTTTTATATTTTAAATTGTTTTATATTTATGTATTTAACTAAAACACACACACTGTAAAAGTAATAAATGTTATTTGCAATTAAAAAAATACATAACTTCACGCCTTTTATCCCCGAGGAGGTAGGCAGAGGTGCATTACACACCCACTCTTCGCCAGTTATGTTTCGGTCCCAATGTAATAGGGGCGAGCCTATTGCCATCTACCGGGCACATTGTTAAGCGCGCGATAATTAACATTTTTAATAACTTCGAAAAGTCAGGGGTGTGTGGCCGGGGTAACTGGGGATCAAACCCGAGACCATCGTCTTGGCAGTCCGTTACGTTCACCACAAGGCTATCGCCGCGTATCAAAACATCTAATTTTATCTAATAATTAAAAAAATATTTTTTCTTTGTTACAATATTTATGCCAAGACTAGTTATAAAATGTTTGCGTTACTGACTGTTTGACGGATTAGGTAGAGTTGAAACTATTTGGCGCAAAAAGCTGAAATTTGCGAGTATTAATATAATTTTCCTTGGGCAGCATAGGGGTTCAATAAGAAGCAATTACTCGAAATTCGAAATAGTGAGAGATTTTGAAATAGTGAAATAAAAAAATACGTGCGTAACTGTGGTTTTTTTCTAGTAATATATTATTAGCAACTATAAACGACGAACAAACTCATTAATAAATTACTGGCATAAAATAATTTGTAAGAACGCTTCCCACCCCGCTCATGTCTGTGTCTAAGCCCTTCGATTGCAGCTGGTACGGCAGACAACAAACCGCTCTGCGCTACACGAGCGTTATTCTGACGAGCGACTGTAATGGCTAAGGATGTTGTATGCCTCTAAATACTGCTAGAATCATGATTCATTGTGTAGGGGTTTTGAGGGATTTTGGGGTGTTATCGATTCGAGTGACTGTAAAAAAACTACGGCATTAATACTTTCAATTTGTTTGCCTCTAAATTTTACTAGAACTGCCACCATTTGCGGGATTAGTATGAATTAAATAACTACGACATAAATACTTTTTATATTTATGGCTCTTAACTCTCCTAACACTACGCGTCACCGTTAATGGGTTTTCTGGTTAAAGACTTTTCGGGAGGGCATTGAATCGAGTGCGGAGTGACTGTAATAATACAAGTAATTACTTTGAAACTTTCCGATTTGTACTTTTCTCTCTCTCTCAGTCGCGTATCTGATTGAAAATAAATGTAAAAATCTTCTGTCTGCGTTCAGAATTATTTCCAATCAATTTCAGAATAAAGGAATATGTGCCAACATTTCATATTATCAGCTTCATTTTATGGTTACTGCATGAGTAATTAACACGTGAAAGTGTTAATAACTCATACTTATATCATGGGACATCTCACTTACTACGGAATTCAATATTTGAAATATATATAGATCTGTTGATTTTAGATTCGTTTTTGACAGTTTTTGACATAATCTCCATACAAAATATGTCTAACACGAATCTAAAATCTACAGATCTATCTATAGTTTGAGTATTGAAAATGGCCGTTAGAGTCATCGGTTTCAAAACTAGGTAGAGTTTTGAGAATCAATACCTTTAAATCGTATTTATTATGCCCGAATACATGCATATGATAAATAAAACACAGCACAGATATAGAACAAATTATCATGTTCATAATTCAAAGATTTGTTGTAGGTTTTGTATCCGTAACAGGTGAAGTAAAAATAAGGAAACTTATTCATATTTACCTTTATACACACTATTTAGGATTAACAAATACTCAACCATTTATATACTTTTAAAATATAATCTTTGATAGACCTCTTATAAACCCACTGATTCCATAATTTCATGTTATATAAAGTCTTTTCCAATAAACCTCTAGTAAACTAAAACTACGAAAACTACTAAGAATCAATGTTTTTTGCTTAAAGTCTCTAAGAACCTGATTGCGTGGGCTGAGAATGCTTGACTTCCGTAAATAATCTTGTGAGCGAAATTGGCCTTCTTAAGCCTTTTACAAAAGTGAAATAATCTAATAATCTCTCTAAATAATCTTGTGAGCGAAATTGGCCTTCTTAAGCCTTGTACAAAATTTTAAATGAATATTAAATGCTTAAATATCATTTATGTTATCATATTGTGCATAAAATTGTGAAAGACATTGAGTTTGGTGTTTGAAACCTCGATACGAAAAGTTTTTGGCGGACAGATCTACTACCAGGTGTCAACGGACGGATTTGAAATCATCTTTAAACCCGGGAAGTATCTTACTTATTAACTTACACTCCTCATCACACATTTACTCGGCTCACACCAACGTGAGCTTCGTCCATCACACACTTGCTTGACAAGACGTGGAAGCAAAATCGAAGACTGAACAAACGGAACATACAAACACCTACTACACTTACACTTCACATTTATTTAAATGTTTATATCTTTAACAAGGCCCCTATATATAATAACTTTATAAGTAATATAATATAAAAATTGATACAAATTAGTAAATTTGCCAAGATTATATTTTTCATTTATTACCTACATATTTTGCCTAATTAATTAAAAATTGAATAACACCTTTACTTTCAATAATATTTTTCCTTTTCTATTATTTGTCTACTGTCCTTCTAGCTATAAATATTTATTTAAATAAATATATTTATTTATTTATCTATAAACTCCTACTCATTACTGACTTATCTCTTTTCTGACATCTGGTTTATCTTTCTGTCCATAGGTGTTTGGCGTATCCTAGGCTATGAGCCATTCCACAATGAGCACTATGATGACCCGGAAGGCCACAGCGAAGGATCTAGAGAACAAGCTGAGAGTAACCTTGATAGAATTAAAGAAGTGCCAGGAGGAGAATAATCACCTAATGAAGGAGCGTGCAGACTGTGAAGAGGACATCAGGATTGTCAACGATAGGGTTTCCAACCTGAAGGCTCAGCTTGCAGAACTCCATATTGAGTATATGGACACACTGGCCCAGCGAGATAGGTTACAGGAGGAAATATATTTATTGACCGCTAGCAATGATGCCCATTCATGGTCTATGAGTCGCCTTAGGGAACTTAAATGCTATTTAGAACAATCTATAATAAATATTAAATCCCTAGAACAGACTGTTGCGGAATGAAACAGTAGTAAAACTCAGAACCTTTATACAGAGGTTGTAGGTACTAGCTTAGGTCACAGATCTACTAAACCATTTAAATTAAACACAAGTGGCCTGAAACGACATAGAAAATATAATAAACTAAACAAACACATTAGGAAACTAATCTTTAGCCTAAAACAATACAAGAAAAATAAATTAACATCCCAGCAATATAAAGTTGTAGTTTCTGAGCGTTCAGAATTGTTATTAGACTTAGAAAAGTACAACACAGAGTTGATAAATAGTAAAATGCTGTATGATCAACATACTAGGGATCTCAAAGGTCAAATTACCTCTTTACAGTCTCAAATAGATAGGATGAACACCCAATATCAAAATGAGGTTCAGGATTATATTAGGAAATATGATGAAATAGCTCAGGTAGGTAGGCAAAATCTTGAGTATGTGAAAGCTTTGACAAACACCAATACTTGCCTAAATAGCATAAAATCAACCATACCCACTTGTGAGTCTCAGAATATTTTTGATATTGACAAAAGTTATTATTTAGCAAATAATACCTTAGGTCTTCCTTATGTAGGAATGGCACAAATAAAGTTTATATGTTCTCTGATAGGCTAGGTTTAGGCTTAGGTAGTTTAATGAATTGTGAATTGAAACAACACAATATTATTAATTATTGCTAACCAGAGTCTTCTTTTTCACATCTAGTTGATAAATTTAATACAACAATATTTGATAGGGAGTCCACAATAATTATCTCATATGGTGATAGTCGAATGGTGACTAAAAATATATAATTAATTTAACAGAAGTAATGTTATCGCTTCACAGAACATATGATTGCAAATTTATTGACTTTGCCTTATGCTTATAGTTTAAATGCTATGATGAAAAGACATATTCATGAACATAACTTGATGTTATACAATTTGACATGGCAATATAAGGATTTTATTTTATTTTTTGACATCGATAATTTTATTAATAATTTTACATTGACTAAAGATACTATGTATCTGCCACTATTTTATAAAAGACAAGTTGCTAAATTATTAGCATATAATATACAAAATTACACAGGTACATGTAGGGTATCCAAGAATTTAGTTTCTGTAAATAGTTCCTATCTGACACAAGTTCTTTAAACTTAAGAACAGGACAAAGGGTAGACATATTGAACTGACTGTAGCACATCAAAACATATAAGGTCTATCTGGCAAGGATTTAGAATTCGGTTTATATTTAGAAAATCATAGTATTAAAGTTATGTGCATTACGGAACACTGGCTTAAAGAATACCAGATTAAATTCATAAATAACACACAATACACAGTACACAGTGCCTTCTCTAGGAAACAAGCTATTCAAGGTGGAACATTGATTATTGTTTCAAACAGTTTAACATGTAAAGAACGGAAAGACATAGCTAGCTTGACTATTGAACGCACGGTGGAACTGTCATGCGTTGAGCTTGAGCAGCATATTATTATATGTGTATATCGTCCTCCATTAAGTGACTTTAATTTGTTTGACTCTGTTATAGAAGATGCAATTAGTAAAATTAGGAGCAATAAGAACGGGATTATAGTTTGTGGTGATTTTAATGTTAACATTCTTGAAAATTCAATAATGACTTGTAGATTTTTAAACCTTTTTAGATCATTTAATTTGAAACAGTTATTTCTTGAACCAACTAGACTCACGGCAAATTCTTTCACCTGTCTTGATAACATATTTAGTAATTGTATTGTTTCATATAGAGTAGTTACTTCTGAATTAACTTCGGATCACTGTGATCAATTAGCTAGGTTTCCATATTACAATGATAGCATCGTACAGAGAGTGTTGGTTAGGCCATTACCTAGGCATAAGTTTAATGAATTCCGGAATAAAGTATTGATTGGAATGAATACTATGAATCCTGACTTAATAGAAATAGATTCGCCAAATAAGAATTTTAACAATTTATTTAATATAGTTAATAACACGTTTCAGAATACTTTTAAGACTAAGGAGAAGGTAATTAAGGAATCTCGAGCTTTTAATGAGTGGGCTACTGCGGGTATTTACAAAAGCAGAGCAAAAATGCATAAGTTGTATGGTATGAAAAAATACAATTCTGATTTAAACTTCACTGAGTATGTTAGGAATTATTCTAAAATATTTAAAAGAGTGTGCAATACAGCTAAAGCTATATTCGTCAGGAATAAAATTAAACAATCTTCGAATAAAGTTAAGGCAACCTGGCGAGCTATTAATGAAACAACAGGTAAGACAACATTAAGAAGTAATAGTTTTAGTCTTCTTGATAATGATAAATTAATTCATAATGACGAAGAAGTCGCACACACATTTAATAACTTTTTTGCTAGCATACCACTTACTACTACTAGAGAATTAAAATAATCAGCTATAGTCGCAGAAAACCTATTAGAGTCTAGTATAGGAAAATGTGAAGTAATATTTAAATTTCATAGTATTAGTTCTAACGATATTATAAATACTTTTAAGTCTTTAGAGTCTAAAAATACAGGTGATGTCTGGGGCATTTTTGTTAAGGTTTTGACAAGTATAATTGATGTAGTGGCTCCTTATTTAAGCAACTTATTCAATAAGTGTATTAAATCTGGCAGTTTTCCAGATCTTATGAAACATAGTAGAATAATACCTCTGTTCAAATCCGGCAATAAGACTGATCCTAGTAATTATAGGCCAATATCGATACTACTTGCTTTTAGTTAGATTTTTGAAAAGATCATACTCAAGCAACTACTAAGACATTTTAATCAAAACAGCCTCCTTCATGGTGAGCAATATGGTTTTACCATGGGTCTCTCGACAACAGATGCAGGAGTAGCGTTACTCAAACATATCTGCAGTGCTTGGGAGAATTCCCAAAATGCTGTTGGTGTGTTCTGCGTCCTTTCGAAAGCATTCGATTGTGTCTGCCATGAGACGCTCTTGTGCAAGCTTAGACATTACGTCGTCCAGACTAAAGCATTGGATGTCATTAAGTCGTACTTAAGTGACGGGATAAAATGTGTTGAAATAAATGGCTCGAAATAAATAGCTCAAAATCCAGTGGCTTACCTGTTGATTTAGGAGTGCCACAGGGCAGCATCCTAGGGCCTTTCTTGTTTCTTGTTTACATAAACGATTTACCTTTTTACTTGAGAAACATTTGTGACGTTGTACTGTTTGCTGACGATACTTCTTTGATATTTAAAGAAGATAGAAATAAGGAACACTTTAACGAAATAAACAGTGCACTCATTCAAGTGACTAAATGGTTTAATGTAAACAATCTAGTACTAAACGCCAAAAAAAACAAAATGTGTTAAATTTTCTCTGCCTAATGTCAGAAACCTTGGTCCTAACATAGTTTTAAATGACGATGTACTCGAAACAACTGAATCCACATTATTTCTAGGATTAACACTTGATTCGAAGTTACAATGGGGTGCGCATGTTACATATCTCTCAGGGAAACTTAGCTCAGCTGCTTATGCCGTTAAGAAGGTTCGTAGGTTGACCGATGTCGATACGGCTAGATTGGTTTATTTTAGTTATTTTCATAGTGTTATGTCATATAGCATATTGTTATGGGGTAAAGCTGCTGATATCCAAAATATTTTTATAATGCAGAAACGGGCAGTTAGGGCCATTTACCAGTTAAAGACAAGAGTCTCACTCAAAGAAAAATTTAAAACTATTGGTATTCTAACTGTAGCGTCACAATATATTTATGCCAGTGTTATGCATGTAAGACTAAATATAAATTCTTATAAAATGAATAGTGACATACACAATATCAATACTAGAAATAGACATAAATTATGTGTTCCGTATTTTCGTTTGCACAAAACGCATAGCTCTTTTATTGCGCTCAGTATTCGCATATATAATAAATTACCAACTTATATTTTAGACTTGCCATTAACTTCGTTTCAGGCAGAAGTTAAAAATAATCTTATAAATAAGGCATATTATTACAGTTTGAAAGATTATTTTGATGACAGGAGCGCTTGGAAGTAGTTGTTCGCTTTTGACTAGGTCAATAATTAGGAGTTTTATTTTATAGTGTAGTTAATTACGGTATTCTCAATTCATAATATATTTTGCATTCATGTTCCACACTTTCATTATAACTTTGTTGATTTGTAAAATGTGGGTAACTCGTGGTCATGGGCTAACTAATAGGTTGTCGATTGCTTTGGTTTCATATACCGTTACTTTCTGCTTCATTTACTTTTACCATAGTTCTGACCATGTTCGCGAGTTGCCTCCATTAAAAAGACGTAAGTGGATGCTCCTGTTTCACCATATTTACTTTGGGGGGCTTACCATATGAACATCATTTACTGCTTGAGTATGATATCAATAGCTACTAAAAATTTTACTAGTAGATGTCTACAATGTGAAACAGTTGCAGCTCCTTACAAAAATAAAATGTACCACCATTATATTTGTTTGAAAAGAGTAGCCATGAGTTTTATTGCCCGTTCTTTCTCGTGGTTCTACCTATTGCATTGCGAACGTGGCAGTAAATGTAAATGTAGAATCATTAAGTTATTAACTTAAATTTTGACGTTCATAAGCGTCACTTTGTGGCCTAGATTAATAAATGATTTTGATTTTGATTGGTGGTAAATACTTATGTCAGTCACTTGGCATATCTCGCACTTGTTAGGCGTGTGAAAACTCAGATTAATTGATAAAATTCTTACTAACTACAACTATTTATATTTTTCTGTAACACCTTTTAAAAGCTATATAACTAAAACAAAAAAACAATAATAATCCGAAAACACAATAACAAATGTCATGCACCAAAACATTAATCTCTAACACCAAACAATGTCAAAATCAATAATACAATAAAATAATGAAATTATGTACTTATTTAAAATATAATGAATATTGCAGCTAATATGAATTGAATTATAAATGTCGCTTCTAGTTTATTATAAACATTATTTGGAGTTATGTCTGAATTCAAAAAACTCTTTAATTGTACAGAAACACCTCTCAACCAGCCAGAGTCTTAACTTAGATTTAAATTGGCGAAAAGACAATTATCTAAATGGACGCGGGATATGATTATATATCTTAATTGACATTATGTTACAATTTTGGTAATGGAAGGTGCTTCTACATGATTCCATTTGTAGTTTTGTAGGATCCCTAGCGCTGTATTTACAATAGTCGCTAACTTTCGTAAATAATTGATGGTGTTTTCTAATAAACATGCCTACTTCCATTATGTACATCGATGCCAGAGTCAATACACGCAGTTCCCTGAATAGCCCTGCAGTAGTCGCGCATCTAGAAGTAACGTAAGTGGTCACGCGGATTACATACGTAGTCCATTTTAAAATTGATCTTAAAATAATATTTGCAGAAAACTCTTTATTATTTTTATAAAAATACTATCAGTAGTAGTTATTTTTAAACATTTTATTAGCAAAACCTAATCACAACCCCTAAATTACAAAATAAGTAACCAAAACAAAAATCGTCTCTAAATAAGCATAAATATGACATTGTTTACTCAAATTGAGATCAACTCACAAGTTTTGTGTGAAAAACTAACTACTAAATTCGGTTTTCTGCACAGGATAGACACATTTACTTGAAATGATGCCCACATGTAAACTTGTTGCACGCGGTACACATTTTTCTGGTCCTTATACAACGGGTTCTTCACAGTCATGGAAATGACGCACTACCTTGCTCGATATCGAGGTAGTTGCTTGAGTTTCATGATACACAATGCCAAAAAAGTATTTTATCTTGATTGTAACGATGTTTGGTAATGATTTTCTTCGATTCTCCTATGAGCCAGTGGCTTCATCCGGGTTAAATCGACCCATTTTTCGTTTGCGCTACAAAAAGCATCAATCCAGGCTTCTATCTGTACAGCTCGGCGATTATACTCCAAATTGATACTAAAATATAAGTAAACTTATGTTATAACAACAAATGTGAATAAATACAGTCTAATTATACCAATTTATTCAATTATGGATAAAAATATACAAAATATTATAACAGTAAAGATGGAAAAAATACTTACGTAATCAGTCGCGCGGATTACAATTGTAGTCCACGCCCTTTTCTGAGCTCCTATGAAGGACCACAGGGCGCGAACTGCGCTGGCATTGCACTGAGCGAGTTGCCCAAATATTCACTTGAAAGTATCTAGCGGCTTATTTAGCTGGCGCTAACCGATTTTGAGAAATTATCGATTCTATATAGGTGGATTACATATGTAATCCACGCGACTACTCCAGGGATAGTGTTTGCTATTCTTCAAGTGAGGGAATTCTTCAAAATGTAAAAACCGAAATGTCTTCAAATTCCAGTTTATTATAAGTTCTTTACAAAAGAGATGCGTGTTCGTGGCGTTCTACAGAGCAAGTGAATTAATTATAAAAAGTTTTACATACATACATACATACATAGACTCACGCCTGTTTCCCGGAGGGGTAGGCAGAGACTACGGAACGCCAATTGCAACGATCCTGACATATCTCTCTTGCTTCAATCACTCCCATCAGATTCCTCATGCATGCTCTTCTGTTCAGGGTACTTCTAACCTGTCCTGTTTTTAGGATGTCTCCAATCTGATCAGAGAACGTCCGCCTAGGTCTTCCCCTTCGTCCTGTCCCTTCCAATATCTGCTTTGTCAGTCTTTCGTCATCCATCCTCTCCACGTGCCCAAACCATCTTAGCATACCTTTCTCGATGCTTGTCACTACTTCTTCTTTTACCCCACAACACTCTCTTATCACATAATTCTTTACTCTGTCAGTCAAAGAAACACCACACGTACTTCTCAGTGCTCTCATTTCTACAGCATTTATTCTACTTTCATGACTCTTCTCCCATACCCAACTTTCACTACCATACATAAGAGTAGGTACTAACACCCCTCTATGCACAGCCAAACGTGCCTTTTTGGAGACGTTTTGGCTGTTCATAAACGCTTTCAGAGCTCCATTCACTCTATTACCTGCATTAACTCTTGTTTCAATATCTTCTACATTCTTACCATCTCTTGTAAACAGCGTACCTAAATATACAAACTCATTCACTTGCTCCACTCGCTGTCCATCGATCATAACATTACAAGCCGTAACGCATTCCTCCTTTTCAAAAACCATAACTTTTGTTTTACTTACATTCACTTTCATTCCTTTCCTCTCTAACGCACCATGCATGATTGTTACCATCTCCTGCAACTCCTCCGCTGAAGACGCAAGTATAACCTGATCACCAGCATAAAGGAGGCATTTGACAAGTAACTCATTCATCTTTAATCCACAGTCACTATTTTTCAAATCTTGCAAACAACTGTCCATGAAGAGGTTGAAAAGCCACGGCGACGCTACATATCCCTGTCTAACACCTGTCTCGATGGTAAACCAATCCGGGTACGACCCATTTATCCTCACACAAGCTCTAGAACCTTCATAAAGGGAATTCAGAGCTCGTATGAGGCTGCTGTTCACCCATACATCGACAGTACCGACCACATTTCATTGCTCACCACTTTATCGTAAGCCTTTTCCAAATCCACGAATGCGCAATAGACCTCTTGACCTTTGGCCAAGAATTTTACGGCTATGCACCGCAAGGAAAAGACTTGATCCGTGCACCCCATACCCTTTCGGAATCCTGCTTGTACATCCCATATTTTCTTGTCGGTTGCTTCCATAACTCTTTCAATCAGTACCTTCGCATACAATTTGCCAACAATGCTAAGAAGGCTAATGCCTCTATAGTTTTTGCAGTCTTGTTGCGAGCCTTTTCCCTTATAAAGAGGCACAACCACCGCTGTGGCTCAATCATCAGGTACTCGGCCGCTGCTCCAGCACAAGTTAAATAAAAGCTGCAATCACAACTATGATGTCCTGTCCAGCCTTCAGCATTTCAACTGTAATCCTATCATATCCTGCAGCCTTACCTAATTTCATACTTCCCAACGCCTTCACAATCTCATCCGCACCAATATCGCTTTCATCAATGCTATCATTTCGTCGATCGATGTCTCTATCGCCGTTCTTTCAAATAAACCTTCAAAATACTCCTTCCATCTCTTCAGCACGCATGATTCACCATTCAGTATCTTTCCATTCTTGTCTCTGATTGACGTGTATTCTGAAGATTGAGTTCTGCCTCGAACTGCACGAACGGATTTCCAGAAAAACTTTATGTTTCTCCGGAAATCTTCAGATTGTCTGCTATCAAAGTCATCTTTCTTTTCCTCTTTTTTCCTTTTAACAATTTCTTTCACAATTCTTTTTGACCTGACAAACTCCTTTCTTGCTTCATCTATGTCATCACTCGTTGCCTTTTCCATTCTTTCATTTGCTCTGGCAGCCAACCAATCTAACCAAGCTTTCTTCTTCTCTGACACTGCTGATTGTACATCCTTGTCCCACCATATATTCTTAACCTTTCGTATTTTCCTTCTCTTGATCACACCACATACTTCAGACGCTATACATACTATCTCTTCTTTAAAGGATTGCCATAACTCTCCCATATCATGTATACCATCGAACCTCTCAAATCTTGCTATCAATCTTCGCTTATACTCATCTTTCACATCTTTCTCTTGCAGATTTTCTACTTTTATTCTTTCCAAGACCCTATTATCATTATGTTCTCGGTGTCGCCATCCTTTGAAGAGCCCACTTATCCGGCTCATCACCAAGAAGTGGTCTGTGTGGATGCCGATCCCTCGATACACTTTTGTATCTAACACATTCTTTCTCAAACGTTCATCTATAATTACAAAATCAATCATGCTTCTTCTAACATTCTTAGCCTCACGCGTATACATGTGTATCCTTTTGTGATCAAACATGGTGTTTGTCATACAAAGGCTCCACTCTAAACAAACCTCAAGCAATACTTTACCATTTTCATTCACACTCTCATCACCAAATCCACCTAAAACCCTTTCAAATCCATCTCGCCTTACTCCCACCCATCCATTGAAATCATCTAACAAGATCAATCTTTCGCTATCCTTACATTTCCTCAAAATCGCTCTTAAATTCTCCCAAAATTCCTGCCTTTCGTCTTGTTCTCGCTGTGACATACCCGCTACAATAAAGAGACGAGTAAGTCCTACTTCCATTCTCATCCACAATAGCCTTGCATTTTTATCCACAATAGTCTAGCATTTACACATTCAAATTCCTTAACGCACTCATTCATTCGCGCAGACAGTATTAGACCAACTCCCTTGCAGGCTCTGGTGGTACTGTCTACCCCAGACCAATAAGCCGTGTAGCTGTCATGCTTGGTGAGGCCACATAGAACATCAATCTTTCTATCATCCATCATCTGGCATACTTCATTCAATTTACCATCCATTCCTCCTCCAACATTTAATGTTGCAAACCAGCTTTCCGTAGGCCGCTTTTCGCCCTCGCGGGAAACGAGACGTGATGGGTTGCGAACCGCGTCGCCGCCGTCTGGAGAAATATAATTTTCAGTTCCCATAGCGTTCCCACAAGCATTAGGGATTTAAAATGTCTGTCCCCGCAGAGCCCTTTACGGGGATAAGGTGGAATCCCAGTTTTACAACCACCTTCAATAATGAGCGCCTAACAATATTGTGGAAGTAAAGTTTAATTATTAAAAATATTTGAGTATTAGGCGTTTGGGCTGGAACATAGTGGTTGACATGAATCTAAAGGTCCTACATTAGAAATAGCACGGATACATTTTTTTTGGACAGTAAATGGTCTTGTTACGTGCGTTGAATTTCCCCACAACAGTATGCCATAATTTAAAATGGATCCTACATGAGCATGATAGGCGGTTAGTGCTGTTTCCTTAATTGTTGATTTTCTTAATTGACTTAGAGCGTAAACAAACCTATTTAGTCTTTTACATATTGAATCTATGTGCTGTTTCCAGTTACAGTTTTCATCTAATGTGAGCCCTAGAAACTTAATGTTGCTGTCCTTGTTGATTGTTTCATCGTCAATAACAAGTTTTATGTCTTGTGGTTTTTGTTGATAGTTGCAGAACTGTACGTTTTTAGTTTTCGTTAGGTTAACCTTAAGGTTTTCTCGCAGCCAATTTATTATATTGCTCATAGTATGCTTTAAAGTTTCCTCGTGATTTTCATTTTTGTCAACTGGAACAATCACTGATACGTCATCGGCGAATAATACGCATTTATATGTAGTGACGCTCGGTAGATCATTTATGTATATTAGAAAGAGGAGTGGCCCTAAGATGCTACCCTGTGGCACTTCTGCCATATTATGCTTAAAAAGAGATCTGTATGGATTTAACACTAATTTATCGTCCATTCGAGTCACTTCTACACATTGAGATCGGCCATAAAGATAACTGCGAAGCCACTCCAAAGCTCTTCTCCAAAAAACTTCCTCTTATGTCATAACGCGCTTTACAAGATCAAAATCTTTACTCATGTCTAGGAAAAGGACTGTGACTAACTGCTTTTTATCTACGTGCTCAGTGATGGACTTTACTAGTGAGTATGCTGCTAATGTGCTTGACTTGCCTTTTCTAAAACCATTTTGTTCTTCTTTTATTATATTATTTTTATCTAAGAATTATACTATTCTTATGTGCATAGCCTTCTAAAAAAAATTCGATATTACTGGGATAAGGGTTATAGGTCTATAGTTATTGATTTCTAATGTACTATCTTTTTTATGTAGTGGTTTAACTATAGAGATTTTATATGTATGTATGTTAACTTTGAGCTCGACTGACGCATGATGTCTTAGTCACAGAAATAAATATACGGCTTTTGGTAATACGAATAATTGAGTGGATTTGATATTGTATTGACAAAGGTTAATGATGTTTATTGCTGCTCCTACTCGTCGAAATTAGTGAAAGATTTTTGTGTTCTTTCAAACTAAATAGGGTTACTCTGAACAACGATAATGGTCCAACAATTGTAGAATACCATCAATTAGGTAAATTGGTTATCCCGATGACCTTCCACACCTAGTTCATTCATCAAATGTATGCAATTAATGATGGTAATCTAAGTGACTTCGTAATCATGTGTATAATAAAAACTTAAGAGTACTTACTCATTCACTCAAACAACACATAATCTCGAAAATTGCTTGACCTATGAAGCTGCATTTAGCAGATATATGTATATTTGCGGATGCTAAATCGGCGGAACAATTGTCAAATTTCTTCATGACCTGACTTGTGTACACTTTGACACGGAGAAGTAAGACGCTTTGTGCGTTGGCCAGCTATCTTTAAATATGTCCTTGAGCATAGTCCTCATATAAGAATACATAACAACTCTACCTATATGCTAAACTGGCCTCCTATTTTTATTCAGACCACGGGCGTGTACAGATTTATACCCTATTGTAGATTTTTTTCACATTGTCTTCTTTTCCATGTCTTTCGTCTGATAGAAATAAAGGCATTTGTTTTTTTATATTTCTTTCTTTTATATAAGTTTTGTTATGAAATGACTTTTTTAAAACAAAACATACAAAACAATAGAACTTGAACCACCTTATTATAAAGAGACAATTTGAGATAAAGACCATGAATAAGTTATTTGATGAAGCGGTGATCTAGTTTGTCAAAGCTGCAGGTTACAGTCAAGTTTCGTTGTTGACTCTTCTTCCCCCATAATTTAATGGACAGATTTTCTGCATTGAAAGAATTACGTTTTCTGAGCATATATGAAGAGCGATTTTTCTATGAAAAGTTTGTCTCATAAAGTAAGGAATATATAGTCTAAGGTTTGTCTAGCCATGATCCTCAGGTGTCATGTAGATCTTTGACAGTCGTAATGCGGTGTCTGATCCCGGCAATAAAAATAAATTTTATAGAATATTTATTTTTTTACGAGACGAGGAAAGCGCACTGTAAACCGAACAACGATATGCCGATTTCATTCGCTCAAAAACATCAAATCACCCAATTAAATAAGATGTATGAAGTAATAGTTGACCACATGTGGGAGTGGAAATGCTATAAAAATATAATAGTTACAATGAAGGAATCAACTGAGAGTATCTCTAGCGACTAGTCAAATTGAATTAGACTGGTCTATTTCATTGGTCTCTTGTTTAAAGAAGCAACAATACTATACATAATGTAGTTAATTTAATTTTGATTATAGCAGCACTATTTTGTATGCCTTTTTGGCGTAACATGGGCTGGACTAATTATATGTATAATTATAAGATCATTGTACCATGTGTTCACGAATAATAAATGAATTTGAATTTGAAGTAATTTATATATTATTATAAATTACTACATTTGGCCCGCGGCTCTGCCCGCGTGGGTGTCGGTTATCACGACAAAAGGTAGCCTTATGTTATTTTATGTTATTTGGTTTTAGTTTTATTACATCAAAATATCGTTCCGTAATTTTAGCACGAATGAAAGACGCACAAACAAATACACTTTTACATTTATAATATAAGTAGGTATGATATACATTCTTCAATAATATCCCTCTACTTCAAACACAAACATTATAACATGACTCAGCCAGAGGGTTCCATATTACTCCATCTTTGTAATCCAACGAAAAAGGGAATCGAAAAGTTGCTCAGATTCACTTACGCAATCCAAACTTGGGCATATTAATGTGGGTAATGAACATATCTAGATTTAAAACGTTTGCACTTACGTTGCTTACTTTGTTATCTGTTTGATCTCTTTTCGGGCAGTTCCTTTTTAATTTTTATGTTATATGAGATTCTATAAAATGAATACTTGTCGTTCTCAATAATAATATTCTACCGTATAAAATATTTTGTGTTTAAGTATATTGCGATTATAAAATTCTCTGTGAGTTGATTGCGTTGCTATTAGCAAGCTGATATTCTGTTTTATTTGGTTAAAAAAGTAGACGGATCTCGGGTTCAAAAGCATAAGTCTTGGATGCAACTGGGATAACGTTAGGATAACGATGATGATGAAGTTTATACTATTTACTACTTATATCAATTATTGTGCCTTGTGACTGCCTCCGTTGTTCAGTGGATAGCGTATGCGACTGCTGAGTGAAGGTCCCGGGTTCGATTCCCGGGTCGGCCAAAAGTGTTACTGGGTTTTTCCGAATTCTCAGTAGCAGCACGGAGTCTGATGTTGATCCGGTTACGGCCAAAAGGCTCGCCCCCTATTACGTGTGACCTAAAAATTTATGGCGAATGTGGGTGTAATATTACATCTCTGCCTACCCCTTTGGGGATACAGGCGTGAGTCTATAAAAAAAAGATATATTGTCAGTCTAGCTGTTATCATCTTGGTAATTAGTTATATCCTTGTAGTCAATAAAACATCAAATGCTTTAAGTTTGCACGATCCGATATAGTTTTTAGTCTATTTTGTGATTAAGACATAGATATTCAAGAGTAGAGTAGTATTCACTGCATCTGTATTTTAGCATAGTTATTAGTATAATGATATTATTATGTTATATATGACATTCTATCTCGTATAGTTTATAGGTATATATTTATATATAATACTGTATGTACCTACATATGTGTACGTTCTTTATGTAGAATTTGTATGATATCAAATATGTATATATTTATGTATATTCAGTATGTATATTATTTTTAATTATTTAATTAATTAACTACACCATCGCCACACTTGATTGCTTACATCATTTCTGTCCATCCAAAGGTTGCCTGGAAGAGATCGCTTTTAGCGATAAGGCCGCCTTTTGTACATGCTGTAGTATAAGCCAATTCACAAAATGTGTACTGTTCAATATTATTTGGTGTACAATAAAGAGTATATCTATCTATCTACATATAGGTAAGTTAATCTACTACCAAAATGGCGCATAAAAAATTATCCGCACTTTTTGGTTGGACTAAATAAACATACGACAAGCGAAATATAGAGAGAAGTATATTCAAAGGTAATCATAAAAAAATATTGAATATTAAGATCACAAGACCGATAGCATATATACAAGGTGCTCTCCACACTTTCGCCAAATATTCCAACTCATAGCTACACGCCTTGGAGCAATAAAGGCAGATGGTGCAATAACTTTGTCCGACCCGTCAATTGCCCATCTCGGTTCATATGCTCAAGCATTGAATCCTAATAAATACATACAGAGGTTTTTAGGGTCACAAAAATTAAGGTCAAAGCTGCAACGATCTTGTAATATGAATATAATATGATCTTATACCTACTAATATATAAAGCTGAAGAGTTTGTTTGTTTGGTTGAACGCGCTAATCTCAGGAACTACTGGTCAGATTTGAAAAATTCTTTCAATGTTAGATAGCCCATTTATCGAGGAAGGCTATATGCTATATAACATCACGCTATGAGCGACGGGAGCAGAGCAGTAGCCTTAAATAACGCGGGTGTAACCGCAGGCGTCGTCTAGTAATAAATAAACCCCAGCGCCACGCATCAGTTATAAAATGTTTTGTGGACATTGCACAGTACTTACACGTCTTAAGAAGTTTGAGTATAAAAAATTAATATTAAATACAATATTTGCACCAGCTCTCTGTCAATTTCATGAAATATGGTTTGGTTCACTGAATGATTTGAGCAGTTCATACATACAAACATACGTAGACTCACGCCTGTTTCCCCGAATGGGTAGGCAGAGGCATATTAAACTCCCACTAGTAGGTGTAAATTGGGGTTTCTGGATCAGAGGAGATCCAGAAACACCCAATTTACCCTATCATTCATAGTATTTAGAAAAAGGTACTATTTGCTCTAATATTCAATCATTCATAAATCAGTTCAGTAACAGGTATAGTTGTAACAGAACTGATAACAGTACAGGTATCAGTTCAATAACTGTAGATTCGAAAGTTGTTTAAATTGTTTTTCAATCATTCATAAATCAGTTCAGTAACAGGTATAGTTGTAACAAAACTGATAACAGTACAGGTATCAGTTCAATAACTTTAGATTCGAAAGTTGTTTAAATTATTTTTCAATCATTCATAAACAGTTTAGTATCAGGTATAGTTGTAACAGAACTGATAACAGTACAGGTATTAGTTCAATAACTGTGGATTCGAAAGTTGCTTAAATTGTTTTTCAATCATTCATAAATCAGTTCAGTAATAGGTATAGTTGTAACAGAACTGATAACAGTACAGGTATCAGTTCAATAACTGTGGATTTGAAAGTTGTTTAAATTGTTTGTCAATCATTCATAAATCAGTTCAGTAACAGGTATAGTTGTAATAGACTGATAACAGTTCAGGTATCAGTTCAATAATTGTAGATTCGAAAGTTGTTTAAAATAACTGTGAGTAATTTATAAGGCATTCTTGTCAACAACATGTTATCGTTGGTCTAGTGATGTTATGCAGACATTAATTAAACCCATATTAATTACAAAATCTTCAACTTCTATGACTTTCCTAATGTACAGACAAAAATGTAATGAAATATCATAGTTGCTACAATTACTGTATATTTTAAAAGATGGGATAGGACACTATCAACTAATACAAGGAGAAAAATATTTTAAAAGAAAAGTTTATTTTCAAAGCACCAAATTTTTAAACACAAATTTTTATTGAGTCATGAATAGTCACGATATATGCAATTATACACTTCTTTAGAATATTTATAACGATCATACAGACTTAACAAACTAGGACAATCTTTATTTTCTAAATTAATTACATTATTATTATTTAAAATGTTTCTTAACCGTTTCACTTTTTTTAGACCTTTAGTATAAACACACTTATCTTTTAAGAAATCTAAAATTAAATACTGATAGTTTGAATAAGGTATAAATTCTTCATTCCAGTATATTTTCCTGTTACGCTCAATCCAGCTTATTTGTCGTCTTTCTTGATTTGTCAAATCGTAAAAGAGAAATGGTGGCTTAATTAAAAACATTTGCAATGTATTATTACACCATAAAGCAATTTCTTTTACTACAAATTCGTTTGCATCATACCTTTAATACAAAAAAAAATGTTTCAATAATAGAGATAATATACACATACCAAAAATATACATACTACAATGAATTACATGGTTCTTTTTCAACGCAATGCAATAGAAAATTTAGGAGTAGCCTGATTAGCATGAAAATCACAATCCGCAGGCGAATTAAAGAATTTTGCAGCCAACAATCTTTTGACAGTAATCGTCTTTGTACAGAAAAGGTCAATATCCAAGTCATCGGGCAGGTTATTAAAAGTAGATGCAGCTCGCGACATAAATGCATTCTTCCTATAATTTGTAGAAACAGTAGGTACTTGCAGTAGCGGTCTACGTCTAAGCCCAAGTAGGTTTGTTCGTAAGTTTAGCTTAGTGAGAAGCTCTGGGCAGTCGACAGATCCATTAGCTAAAAGGTAGGTTTTTCTAATTGTGATGCAGTTTTAACTGACCATGAATGCTTTGTAGTTTTAGGTAGTAAAGGGTATTCATACAAATCCCAGTTTCTAAATGCCATTTGAATAGGTCTGTCTTTTTCTAAATGTTGTAACGCATCGATTTTATCTCGCATTACAGTACGCCTATGCGCATTCTTTTCGTTTTTCGTTTTCGTCGTGGACATGATGTGGACAATGTATACCCACGTGGACACAATGGTAGACAATCTTCTTTTTCTTATTTTAGAGTGGATTGCACCACATCACCGGTTAAAGTAAAAGCTAAAGTCAAATTTTACAATAACTTTAACAGTAAACTTGACGGCTGCCGCAAAATGTGTTGCACCAACGTTTTTGTTGCTAATGTTAAAGTTAACAGGGTTGCTAGACAAATGAGGCGTAATGTACCCCGATTCGCTGCGGGAACTATTTTTAAGTCCGGCAATACTAGAGCTTCGCTGTTATTGATAATGTCAAGATGTCAATTGTCAAATATTATATCGAACGTCAAACGAATTGAACGCGCTGAACGCGCATCATTTTAAAAGATTTTTCTTTCTTGTTTATACTACACCTATTACGAGTTCAAGTTTTACGAAGTGTAGAAGATAATAATGGCATCAAATACAAAAAGCTTGTACATACGTAAACAGCCAAACAAAGTAAGTATGCACAACTTATTCTGTTGCCCATAACACTTGCGTGTTATTCTTTTTACAGCACACAAACTTATGCCTATCTTTACGTTAAATTCTGTATATTTCAGGGAAAGAAGCGTAAACTTTACCGGAGCTGAAGTCGCTAGACTTCAATCGTTAAAACCCAAACATCAAAATGTATTATTTTGTAAGAAAGCCGATGCTATAAGTAGTAAGCAAAAGGAAAGCGTGTGGACTTTAATAGAAAGCGAATTTAATGCCCTTGGAGAGATCCCGCGCACTGTGAAGCAGCTCAAATACAAATTTGAGAATATCAAGAGAGTGGCATAAAGGTACATAAATAGATACAATGATAAATATCTTGAAGGGCCTGGTGCTCAAAATTTCATACTTATTTATTCTTCGCGACAGACATTAAAAAACTCTATAGTGAATAGTGTATTCGAAACCGCGAGTGACAATCGTGTAAAAATAGTGCTATCCAATCGTGCGGTAGGTATACTGGGTTCGGTTCCCGGACGCTTCAAAGTGATAAAATAACGCTAGAATAGTGAAAACTCGCAAATCGGTAATAAGTAGTGCCGTGTCGTGTATAAGCATTAAACTTATACTTGTGCTAACCGTAGGGACTTAGATATCGATCATAAATAGTGTTATCAGTTGTAATAGATAAGAACTAATAGTTGATAAACAGCTGTTTTGTTTACATAGTAGTTTTATAGTTTTATAAGTGTTTTTTAGCTTTGAATAGCCTTGAAATCATGTTTTAATAGTTTCTTATTGCTAGTTTTTGGTTTCTATAGTCGAAATAATCGTAATAATAAACATTTGCATGTTTATCATAAACTTTGTTTTTGTACGATAGTGTTTTCATAAGAAAATTTGTATTTTTACTTATGCATCGTAGGTTTTATTATGTTATCTTAGAATTTAATAAAGCTATTTCCATGGCGTTTGTTTTATTAGATGCTCCATATAGTTGCACACAACGGCCCACCAATTACATACATAACTATAGTATTTCATAGTTTTTTTATAGAAAATATAGTGGGCGGATCCTTGTGTGACAACATTTTTCGATAATTTTTCTTGAATAACTTAGTGATGCAAACAGTTAGGTTTATGTATTATATACCGTTCGATAGAACTTTTTGAGACCTATCTAGCTATGTATAGAACATATATGCATTTACCATAGTATCTAAGATACTTACATGTATCACAAATAAATATTTGTTGTGCATATGTTCGGTGCGGTGGTCGGCGTTAAGGTAAAATTTCGAAGTAGCTAAGCGACCATATTTTTGGCCAGTTTGTTGGCGTCCCAACCACCATGTTGTAACCAAGCAACTATATGTAGCCATCCAGCACCGAACACCTGAACAGCATCGCTCTCAATGTATGAAGATGTTTTATTTCTGAAGCCCCGAATGGATCGAAGCCATACAGTCCACTAGCACATAGAAGATGATCGTCGTAGGAACACTCGCCAGTCACACACCACCAGCGCACTGTGGCGGACCAGCTAAGCTTCGATTTCTGGCATCGTCACATTTATCTTTTCAACTGTTATTATTTTCGTTTCTACCTAATAAAATTTCAGATAGCTAGCACAGAGAGTGTTCCGACCGTTGAGCTAGCCACCGCGCTACATTTTTGGAGACTCGAAATCTAGCCAAGAATGATTTGTTGTCCCATTTTGAAACTCGATCGGTTCTGGAGAAATACACTTTTCTTTTCCTAGGCCTTACACTTATCGGGTCTATATCATATTCGTCTTCAGAAGAACTAGTTTCTGCGAGTATTACTCGAAGCAGTGACATTTTTGGTGGTTATATTCGATGCGTATCAATAATAGAACAATAGAACTGACTTTAACAATAATATTAACCGGCCAATATCGGGCGGTTACAGTTAACGTAAAATTATGACGTCATTTTAACAATTGTCAAGTGGTGCAACAAATTTTTTGCTTAACCGGTACTTTGACAGATGTTGCGACCTTTGTCATTGTTAAAGTAAGATGATGCAACCCAGTCTTAATTATCTACCAAGGATAACTACAGGTAACCTTTTTTAATTATTTGTCGCGGAACGCAACTTCAAGAATTTCAATAATTTTAAATAACTTTAATTAGCCTAAATTCTTTTTTAATAACTTTAAATTTAGAAAGCCTCAATTTCAATTTGTATGCTAATTTATAATGCTGAAGTGCCATCGACCAATCAAAATTATTGTATCTATCATCTCGGCTAGGTCGCCCTGACTTGCGACTAAAGGTCCATATTGTATTCTATCACTGACTTATCTGGCAAATTTTGTATTTTTTTGGATTGTGTCTGGCGCCCGATATAACTTATATTATTTAAAATTCTGTTGTAGCGCTCATAGCGAGACTTGGCTTGCCGTTCGTAACAGATCGGCAAAGTTAAGCAACGCTTGCACAGGTTGCCACTTGGATGGGTGACCGTGTGTGGCATTTTCGTCTGAGCGTTACCGTGCTTTGGGGGGCACGTAAAGCTGTCGGTCCCGGCTCTTGTCTAAAGATAAGGGTCGTTAGGCCACGTCGGAGGCCTTCGGGTGGTCTGAAAACTCCGACACCAGAGTTAGCCACACACTCACACGAAAAACAAAACAAAATTTAAAATTCTGTATTTTCTTTATGACACAATCCACAATTTATAAAAATAAATGTTTATGAATTCCACAACATGTTTTAATTTCAACTCCATGACCTTTTAGGATAGGTTATGTCTTATATTCATAACAAACACACATTTACATTAACATATCTTTATTTATAAAATCTTTTAAACATTATTTCAATTGCCACTTGCAATTTTATTTTTTATTTATTACAATGTTTTAATAATGTCAGTCGTTCACGATCTGAAACTTTTATGTGTGGTACCCTCTATTGTATTCTTTCTATATCTATTAGGAAATGTACAATTTCATCAGTAAGTATAACGCTGTTTAAGTTAGAGTTACTTCTATTCAATATAAGTTCATGTTTACAATTTATCACAATTTTATTGTAATCCTCCGCAAACCCTAAAATCTTATTTAATGGTATTACAGCACTAAATTACCGTCACTTTTAAATCCACTTAAGTTCCAGCCCCATAATGCAGCCACTTTATTTTCCGCTTCATTTAATGAAACATATGACTTAATTGATAAAGTTATTCCCGAATTTTTTATACGATCTATTTCAATACCATTTATTTCGTACTTGATGTCTTGAAACAAAAACATAACAGGATTATTATTAAACGTAACAGCTTTTTCAATTGGTTTTCCATCTTTGCCGAAGAGCTTTGCTCGACCTTCAATGTAGATTGAACTGGCTGATGGCAGGACGTATATGTCTTGCTTGTGTATGGGAATTTTGATTTCATCATTTTCTCTAAAGCAGTTATTGTAAGGATTATAAGAATGTACTTCATAACTTTCGATTGAAGTATCGAACTGTGGTAACTCATTAATCTGAAGTATATTCATACTTTTAAACCTAAGAGCCTTAAGAAAATCTTTATTTGCGTTAGTCAACTTTTTCAATTTTTGCTTACGTCTGTGTACCGTTGTGGTTGTAAAAGAAATAAGACAGTTAATTTTAGGTGGAGGGTTTATATTATATACTATCATTTTGGTTTTCTTAAATGAAGACGCAGCTGAATATGTTCTATGAAATTAATGCTATAACCAAACTGATCAACAACTTTAATAAATATAGACGAAACTATATCTTTATTGACTGGAAAGTAAATAACGCTTTGTGGTAGTTCTATGTAATGATGGCCTGCAGCAGTATTAGGCACAAATTCATGAATAACATGAGTAGGCAATCCGTTACTGTAGCAGCCGTTTATTAAATAACATTCAATTCTGATTACAGGTAGAATTTTATTATTATTGTTATTTTGCACACTCGATAATGAGTTTAATACTGAAAAGAACAGCAAACTGCATTCATATTTTCCAGATAAATTTAGAGGTGGTTAAAAATACGATTCTAATTTTTTACCTGAGATATTCACTGTTATAGACATCCTTGCATACTGAACTTTGTGGACAATACCATTTATTTTATTTCACGTCTACACCAAAAAAATCATTAAAAAATGTAAACAAAGATGTCCGCAGTTGAAAGGGTGATTTCCTTGTATATTTTCATGATTGTAATGGATTTTCGTACCCAAGTATTTTATGAATTCCTTCGGAGGTTTAAGATTTCCGTAACTGTCAAAATATTCAATATATTCATTATATTTTGCATAGGCAACCCAATGAGAACTAGGGTTTTTAGAACTATCTAAATTAATAGCTCCACATTCTTTTTTAAAAGGATATTTAGGGAGCTCATCCCTCATAAAGACACTTCTAAAATAAGGAATACTATTTCCATATTTCAAAATGTCGAAGTTAGTTAAGGCTCGGGTGTAACCAAAACTAAGTTATCATTGTCTACACTATCAACCTTTGAAAATGATACTAACGAATTGCCCATCATTATAGTTTTATTTTCGGTTCTTATTCCGAATGGTACGTTTAAACCGTCGTAAATGCCACAGATGTCTTCACTTTCCAAGGAAATTTCCAAATTAATAATAATAATAATAATAATCTTTATTGTACACCAAATGAATTTAAGACAGAAATTATAGCAGATTAATACATGTTGCACAAACGGCGGCCTTATCGCTAAAAAGCAATCTCTTACAGGCAACCCTTATGGAAAAGAGAAGTAAAGAGCCAGACATAGGGCAGTTTTGGCGTAGTAAGATACTAATGAAACAAAATACGAATACACACTATACTATACAAATAAACTAATAAATATACTATAATATAAATACATACATACAATAATATAATGGATTAAGTAATGGGAGTAGACAATAGTAAAAAACGGGAGAAAAATAAAGTGTGAGTTTGACAATGTTATGGAAAGTTAAAGAGATAAGTAGTGGTTTTTCACTAAATTTTTAAAAGATGTGATATTTTGAGCCAGTTTGATGGAAACAGGCAATGCATTCCACAACCGTGCCGCTTGAACAGTAAAGGATTTATCGTAAAAAGTAGTGGAATGCATTGGAATTTCCAATCTCAAATTTACCGATGACCTAAGACCCGATCTTGAATGAGAGTCACTTAGGAACTTGAAGCGTTCTTTCAAATAAGATGGAGAAGAAGGATTGAAGATAATATTATAGAGTAAGGAAAGAATGTGAGTATTCCGCCGAAGGCGAATTGGCAGCCACTTGAGCTTGTTGCGGAAATTAGAAACGTGATCATATTTACGTAATCCAAATATGAACCTAATACAGAAGTTTTGAAGACGCTCAAGCTTATCAAGTTGCTTCTCAGTGAGATCTAGATAGCTGACATCGGCATAGTCAAGGATAGGTAATAGAAGAGAGTTTGCAAGTGCAATCTTAGTGGCAATCGGCAGAAAGTTCCGCAGTTTTCGCAAAGTCCCCGCCGCAGCAAACAATTTGCGACTAACTTCGGTGATTTGAGGTCCCCAAGATAGAGTTTTGTCAATATAAACACCTAAGTCCTTCACGCAATCACTTATAGGTATTGGGATACCACCAAAAGTAATTTGGGGTAGCAGATTCCAGTCAATGCGAGAAATCATCCTGGGACTACCAACAACGATAATCTGTGTTTTCAAAGGATTGATCTGCAAACCAAATCTCAGGCTCCAAGCAGATATCCGTTCTAAATCGGAGTTCATGATGCCAAATGCTTTAAGCAGCTCATGTGCAGGTGCCTGTGTGTAAATTTGAAGACCATCTGCATAAAGGTGGTAGGATGACTGAAGTTGATAGGAGATGTAATTTATGAAAATTGAGAAGAGTAATGGAGAGAGAACGCCACCCTGTGGAACGCCGGCTGTCGTATTACACCACGAAGAGAAAGAGTCTTCGACCCGTATACGCTGCCGACGACCAAACAGGTAACTGTGAAACCAATCAATCACTGGTGGATATATGTTAATAGAGCGTAATATACCGAGTAGAGTGGAAATCAACGGTATTAAAGGCGTTACTAAAGTCCAGTAAACAAAGTACCGTTAAATTGCCTTTCTCCATACCGAACCTAATGTCGTCGGTAATGTTGGTCAGTGCCGTAACAGTGCTGTGACCAGGACGGAAATCGGATTGTAAAGGATTGAATAGGAGGTTCTTGTTAAGAAAAGTAGTGAGTTGGACATGGACTAGGCGCTCGAGCACTTTAGAAAGGAAAGGTAACACGGAAATAGGACGATAGTCAGAATAGGAAGTAGGTTTCGATTTTTTGGGCAAAGGAATAATTTGGGCATCTTTCCAAGCAGTTGGAAATACGCCCCAGGATAAGGAATAATTTAGTATATGACAAAGGATGGGAAGGATTTCGTCTAGGATAGGAAGAATCATCTTACGACTGACGCAATCATTACCGACAGCATTGGACGAAATCGATAATACGCACCTTTTAACATCACACGCAGAAACTTGATTAAAGACGAAATGTGGATAATTTGGAGTTGGAAGCGTGGAAAGATCGAGTAAAGTCTTAGCTTTAGTAGTCGCATCAAATTGCGATGAAGAAGTGAAATGCTGATTTAGTAAATCGATGTCAATATTATTGGAACTGTGATCATGTGTTGACTTTCCAACTCCCAGTGTTCTTAGAAATTTCCAGACTTTAGCTGGGTCTTCGCTCTCAACAGATTTATGGATGTGTTGGCGTTGTGCGTTCCTACACACCTTGCTGCAGTGATTTCTAATCGCAATATAGCTTTCCCAATTGCTAGGAGTCGGTCGAAATTTATATTTGGTTTTAGCCATTGCTTTCTTTGATAACAGATTTTTTATTTCTTTAGTTAGCCTCGGCGAAGGCAAGTGCTTGACTCTTATTGCACGGACTGGAGCATGAATATCGTATAGACGAATAATTGCACTATTCAGATTTTCAACTTTTTCGTCGATGGATTGAGCGCTTTCCACAGATTCCCAGTTAATGTTGCGAGCATCACTACGGAGACTCTCTACATTCATGCCACCAAAATTACGTTGCAGAAGAATTTTAGTCTTAGGCTTAGGAGGACGAAGTTTATACGAGAGAAAAATTAAGTCGTGGTAGGAGAATGCATCAGCTGAAAATTGACCATGCTTGACGACAAGAGAAGGTGAAGAAACAAAGATAAGATCAAGAAGAGAAGGAGATGAATTCGGAAAGTTATGTGTAGCATTTAGAGGAAGAATAGATAGGTTACAGGATTCCACTATTCTACATAAGGAAGAAGAGCGAGAATCATGCTTTAACAGACAAGTGTTAAAATCGCCCATGATTATTGAATGCGTGTAAGAAGTTGTAAGAGTTTCTAAAATACGCTAGAAAGATGAAAAATAATTTATATGGCAATTAGGCGAATAATAGACACCAAGCAGAACCTTCGTATGAGCGAGACTTAATTCTAAAAAGAGATGTTCACCTGCATTAAGCGGAGGTGGCTGTGCTGACATATCAATAACATTGTAAAGAATATGATTACGGAGATAAATGGCAACACCGCCACCACCGCCAACAGTACGGTCGTTTCTTACTAAACGGAAATCAGGTAAAGTGTAAGAAACAGAAGAGAGACATGGTTTCAGCCATGATTCGGAAATAAGAATAGCATGGATATTTTTACAGTCGAAAGTAGTCAGCATATCCTGGAAGTGGGCAGGAATACTCTGGGCGTTGATATGAACGACATTCAAGTTATGGGGTACATCGGCAAACTCTGATTGAAGTATTTCAGGTAGAGAAGGAAGGCTCACAAAACTATCATTAAGACTACTAACAGAGTGAAAACTGTCACTATCACTACTAAAATTGTCATCAAACATAATAAAATAAAATATAACACAAAGAAATAATGAATATAGGTATAAATTTAAAAATAAATAAGTTAATATAAAATTAAAATAATATATATCTTATATTGAAGAAGAATATATATAAATATTTATGTATAGTCGTAACTCCACCCGCCAGTTACGTGTTACGTAAATAAACAATTATTAAATATCTCCCGAGTAACAAAAACAGAACAAACAGATATCTGAACACACCAAGATGCAAATAAGTGAAAAAAATTAAAATAAATAAATAAAAGACAGTTGGAAGAACTAGACCAGATGAATTTAAATTTTGGTACTCCGTAAAAAAGAGCAAGGATTAAAAGCCCGAGTTTCAAATGGGTAGAATGGTAAGACAGCTGTCAGATGAGATCATGAGAAGTGTTTTACGTAATATGTCAACAGTGAAAAAGTGAGATTTATAAAATAAATGTAAGGTATAACTTCGAAAATAGAATAAGAAACAAGGTAGAAAATAAGTAAGACGAAAAGTAATTCACCTGGTCATGTAAACAAACACGAATGAATATAAAAATCCTATTTTTTCGGTGCTGTAGCTCGTTTTGTTTTCATTGCGGTCGCCTTCGTCGCAGGTTTCTCCGGGTCCAAGCAAATTACTTCTTACTTCATTTTTAGGAGAGCTTAAATTTATATCTATATCGTAAAAATCATCACACCTAGCAAAAGAATTTTATTATTTTCATCGTCCTCGATTGGAGCAGAATTTTCGTATTTAAAATTTCCCATAGATATTGTAGAATTCGCAAGGGTTTTGAGGGAGTCGCAAACTGGTTTAAATAATTTATCAAGTGATAAGTTAACTTCATGGTCCTGATTTTTCATTTGTTTTCATTTGCTTTTTATGGAGTCAACAGATTTCATTAATTCAATTTTAATATTTTGCTCCATCTTATTACGACACTGCATTCAAGCACAGAAGTAGAAACAATGAATGTAATTTATGTGTAACATTAATTTATAACTTCATATGTGAAAAAATGCATCGAATTTTTTTCTGTATCGTCCATTATTTAGTGACGAATCTTTGTTAATGCAAATAAAATTATATGGCTCACTCCAAGCTGTATTACAAATATTCTTGAATTGATTCCATGACATGTCGGAACTAACATGTTCTTTGTAAATATGCTTTAAATTTACTTCATCTTGTTTAAATAATAACTGCTTCGGAATTTTTGAATAGGTAGATAAATAGAAACAATAAATTTGTTTATGTCTACCCATAGAGAAATAGTTACGAATATTTATTTGATTCTCGCAAGCAACGTCATAAAAATATATACAGAATTATTTAAAGCTTCACTCGGAGCTACAACATCTTTATCAACATTAAACTCATAGAATTTCATCTGTGGTCTCTACTTAAGACTTTGTGCAAAATTCGATATTTTGGTTGAAAATTAGTTTTTGAGTAGATATAAAGATTTTTAAATGTGTCTATTTTCATGTAGGAGCAAACTAATCATAACATTTGTTTTGCAACAATTCGATGGACCACACATTATACAATGAATTGTATTGGGCAATAATATGCCATGTCTGACCTGGTGAACAGAGTCATTGAAATTTATGTTATTGACATTTAATTATATAGGTTTCTTGATCAGCTTCATTTCACTTAAACTTATATTTTCCTTGATTTTCACATAATATATTTCATGTACAGTTTGAGAGTTCGCACATTATACACTAGGATATTAGGATGAATGTTTCAAATACAGTGTATTCTCTTCTGTCTTTAGTCTCTTTATTATGCCTATAAGGACACTGCTTGCTTATCCAAGTTCGTGTTTGCATCTATTGTAAAATTATAATCGTTGTGGTATTTATATGATTTACAAACAACAAAATAAATGAAAAGACAAATATTATGAGTAAAATATATTTTTTAATTCACCATCGTATTTAGACAATTCAGTACTAAATATGTGGGCATAATAACCAGATAAGTTATGAAATATGACCGGCACGAATGAACACACTTTAAATAATAAATTGCAATGCGAATGAGCTGCACCTCTGTACTCAGAAGTAATATTATCATGGTCACACACTTTATCATCAAACAGTAATTGCTTACATAATTATGTGGCATATTGCATGACAAAAATCATCAATTTGTTCTTTAGTCATTGCTTTCATGGGTTTATTTGAAATTAAAATCTTATGAATTAACTGTACATCTTGAATATTTTTTTCACAAACACTTGCACACAATCTCTTCCTCTGTATGTAACAAATTTATTCAAGCTTTTATCGTAGGAACAACAGACATAGTAGGCAAAACAAGATGGTAGATGTAATTAATTTTTTATAGTACTTTGTTAACAATTTGATTCTTTAGAATCCGACAATGAACATTCAAAATCTGCATATATGACGAAGTTTATTTTTTGTTGTCTCTCATAATGTTTGAATCATAAAACTGTTATTTTCTGGTAATATTGTTATAATTTTAGAACAACAGTGCGAAGTGTATTTTGATTCACTAGCAAAAATTGCAGACACATTTCACATTAATACATTTTTGCCTATATGTCGTGAAACTTGTCGTCTGACTAGGCGCGTAAGATCTTTTATAAGACAACTAGAGGACGCCAGCAGCTACGCCTGCATTTTTTTTAAATTTACCCGTTTTGGCCGATCCCGTGGGAATTTCGGGAAATCCCTTCTTAGTGCACCCCTACGGTCCCCAAGGAACATATATGCCAAATTTCAGCTTCCTGCGCCCAATAGTTTCGGCTGTAGCGTGTCTGTCAGTCAGTCAGTAATGCAAGGATTTTATATATTAAGATAATGTGTTTTACAGTTTTGTTCAAAATACAGCAAATTGATGTGCTTAATTCTCTTACTATTGGTGACATAATATAAAGGATCAGTAACAGTATGATGCTTGTCTAATCCGTAAAAATTGACACTCATTACACTATTATTTTTTTCAAACAACTCAATATCTTTGTGTGTGGGCGGAAATGACATCCCCTGTATATTAAATATGATATTTAAATCGGGTATGAGCTAGTTCTACAGACATTATTTTTAGCTGGAAATAATGCTGCAGCTCTGCACCATAGAAAACAATAGCTATCATTGTTTTGAATGTTTAAACAGCTCTTGGTATTTTTTTAAATTTTAGTAGGCAAGTCGATAAAGGATCCATCTCACATGGGTGAATATTTGTTAATATTAACTTCTCAATGACTTACAGACATGAATGACCATCTAGATTGACAATGTTCAAACTCAGATAATTTCATTTTATAAACATCTCTTATTCAGGAATATAACTCATAATAATTAGTACTTTGATATAATATAGTTTCATATTTTGTATTAAATGACTTCAGTTGCTGCTCACCCGATGCAGGCAGTGCGAAGTAAGCAAACTACTCAAAGTTCAGTTTAATACAGGAATGTTTTCATCAATGTCAATTCAATTATTTTAAATAGATCGTCTCGCCTCCCATCTAAGAACGCCTCTATCAGTAGGTACTCGTCTTCTTGAGATGGGTTTAAGCGATACGTCATTATTCTGTTTTTAAATGCAGTGGCAATTATATCAACATTCGCAAACTTTGACTTTATTAAACAATTAGATTTATGTAGGTATATTAGTTTTGTTATGATATCTATATTCATATTCTGGGATCTCAATTTTACATTTATCACATTTAATATGAGTGCTTAATGATGATTAACGGATGGTTTAACTGTAAAAAAAATGATATTGTACACATAAGTATGATTATTTATTGAATAAGAATAAACAATTGAGTACATAACGATTAAACAAGATTATAATAATAATATAGGTAATCGTAAATATGATTATTATACATAAGTACTTAAAATCATATTAATAATAATTTATTATGAAATACATTTTTATTGATATGACCTTATTAACGTTGGGGGACAGTCCTTAAATTATTTTCTCACACTCTTAACATACGCGTTTAAGTGATTCCACGACTCAGAATTTGTTTTGCATTTGTTTTTGGCACCGGTTTGGCAACCGGTGGCACACATTCAATGTCGTTTCAGTTATATATTTTTCATTCAATATAGTAACTAACGGTCTTCCGTTCATCCATCTGCCTCAAAAAACCATTTGCTAATCTGCGTGTGATATATGAGTATATGGGTATGAGTAAAATACCGCAATATTTTACTAGTTGCCTCCAACTGCTCGTCGCCGGAATCACCCAATTTTCCCAGAAACACCCAATTTACCATATCATTCATTGTAATTAGAAATAGGTACTATTTGCTCTAATATTCAATCATTCATAAATCAGTTCAGTAACAGGTATAGTTGTTACAGAACTGATAACAGTACAGGTATCAGTTCAATAACTGTGTTAGGGGTTTGTGCTCAAACTCAGATAACTTCATGTTAAAAATCTCTTTTACATGTGAATATAATTCATCATAATTCATATTTTGATATACGGTCTGATATTTAGTGCTTAATGACTTCAGTTGCTGTTCACCTGATACAGGTAAAATGAAGTGAGCGAACAACTCGAAGTTCACTTTGATAGAGACATATTTTAATAACGTTAATTTAATGATTTTAAAAATATCATCTCGCTTTCCATCTAAGAACACCTCTATAATAAGGTACTCGTCTTCTTTACATGAGCATAAGCGCTAAGTCATAATTCGGTTTTTGAATGCTGTGGCAACAATATCAATATTTTCAAACTCTGACAGACAATTTGATTTGTGAATATTAGTTCTCATATGATATCGGTATTCATGTTCAGGGATCTCAATTTTACATTTATCACAAGTAATATAAGTACTTGAAATAGAATTAGTAGGTGAGTCGACTGCAAAGAAAAAAAAACAAATATTGTTAAATATTTATTTGGAAGATTAAATAAGGAGTACAATTTTAAATATTACAAATTTTGAAGATTCACCACAAAACACTGATCCGAGAGCTGGCATCATCATCATCAACTACAATCGTACAAGTTTACTAGATCTTCTATCTACAAAATGTAAGTGAATTTAATTGATGCTTTTATTTCTATGTAGTATAAAAACTTGTCCTATCCAACGATATATGTATGTCTTATGGCTATTTGAGTATGGCCCCAGGAGCCATATATTTTTGTCAATTATCTATTATTATTCCATTGTATAATTATGACATAATGAATAAAATTGTTTATGTAACATAGTAGATAATAATTATGAGTAGATATGTAAGTGAATATGTAAATTATTTTTACTGGTATGAACTTATGAATGTAGGCGGATATTCTTTAAATTCTTTTCGGACACTTTTTATGTACGAATTTAACTGCTTCCAGGACTCTGACTCGGTTTCACATTTATTTTTTACAGTCATGATTGAGTGCCGCCATCTATTTACCGGTGGCACTCGCTCGATATCATTACAGTTATATATTTTCAATTCCACGTAATAGCTGCCTGGTTTGTGTTCAGTCATTTGTCTCGAAAAGCCGTTAGCCAGCCTACGGGTGACGTATGAGTAGATTGGTTGACATTTTTTACCGGTTGCCTCCAACTCTTCGTCGCCAGAATCGCTTCCAACAAATCGCTGGCTGATAGTCTGGAGTGGGTCTTCTGTTTTTTGCTGGTCGATGCCTGGGACTCAGAGGACGCAGGTGACTTGCGCTTCTTTTTCTCAACTTTAGTTTTCACCACAGTCTCCGGCGCTGACTCATCGGCTGAAGGGAAAAGCTGATCAACCATTTGCTTGGACCTGAAAAATAAGGACAACTGTATAAGTAACTAGTAAAAGTATCAATAGACGAATACTTGAAGTATAGCTTTGTTACGCACCAATAACAATAATTATTATAATTATTAAATCAAGGATCATTGAATAGTAAAATTTAATTCAAATAATTGAATGGCTGAATGATTGAATGTAAGTACTGATGTATGTATATATGTGATAGCAATATGATGAATAATTGGAAAATAGAATCAATGAATAGGGGAATGATTGAAAAGTAAGATGAAGATATTGAATAAACGTACAAGTTTTTATACTACATAGAAATAAAAGCATCAATTAAATTCACTTACATTTTGTAGATAGAAGATCTGGTAAACTTGTCGATGCCTGGGACTCAGAGGACGCAGGTGACTTGCGCTTCTTTTTCTCAACTTTAGTTTTCACCACGGTACCCGGCGCTGACTCATCGTCTGAAGGGAAAAGCTGATCAGCCATTTGCTTGGACCTGAAAAATAAGGACAACTTTATAAGTAACTAGTCAAAGTATCAGTAGACGAATACTTGGAGTATAGCTTTGTTACGCACCAACAACAATTATTATTATAATAATCAAATCAAGGATCATTGAATAGTAAAATATAATTTAAATAATTGAATAGCTGAATGATTGAATGTAAGTACTGATGTATGTATATATGTGATAGTAATATGATGAATAATTGGAAAATATAATCAATGAATAGGGCAATGATTGAAAAGTAAGATGAAGATATTGAGTAAACGTACAAGTTTTTATACTACATAGAAATAAAAGCATCAATTAAATGGACTTACATTTTGTAGATAGAAGATCTAGTAAACTTGTACGGTTGTAGTTGATAATGATGATGCCAGCTCTCGGATCAGTGTTTTGTGGTGAATCTTCAAGAGGCACCCATAGACTAATATATATTATAACTGGAGATAGACTGGCAACTCTCAATTTGATCAGATCTTAGCGTTGAGCGCCACCTGAATGCCACTCAAGGAACTAAACGAAATATTTTTTTTTTTGCTATCGCTACGCAACATACATAACTGTATTAAAAGTCAAATGTTCGTGATATTTCCCATGTAACGTTTTCCCAAAAGAAAAACGTTATTACATGGGAAATATCACGAACATTTGACTTTTAATACAATTTCAAAGTTCACGAAATATCATTTCGACTGATTTACATTAAGAAATTAAACACTTTACTAGAGAAAATAAAGATGTTAATTCCTAATCTGAATCGGCCAAATCAGTTACAATGGGTTCGGATTAGAGGTCCTGCTGTATAGGTATATTTAGTTAGGAATAAATAATGCAAAAATATAATATCAAATGTATTTATTTAGCTATACATTAATTTTTACACCAGTTTGTGTTTCTCTTTTTCTGCTCTTTCCTTTAATATATTGATTTCGAGCCTGTTGTATAATAGGCTCCATTTGATCATGGTCTGCTGTACCATAATTATAAAAGCTCTTGCCAGTAAAATGAGCAGAACACTATACTGAGATATATGGTCCAAACTCCTTTAGGAGGGCCTATCTTAAGTATGTCACAAACACTTACACAAACAACACAGGTAATGCTGAAATAGGTATTCCTAAATATTATACGTAGGAACTGAAGCTCAACTCTACATAAATACCAATAAAATACCAAGAATCACAAGAAAAAAGCATGTAAACACACAGCCGGCAAATTTAATTTTCTTGTGACAATGACATTAACATTACTGACATTTAGTTTAATTTATTGTTTGTTTTTAATTTATGTAACGGTTTCCATTGTTTGCCAACAAAAAATATTTGTGGTCATGCAAAATTGTTTCAAACTAGTAAAATAATATAATAATAATGGTAATAAAAGTAAGTTTTTTTTATAAATAAATTCTTATTAAACTTTGGATTTATCGAAGAAAATATCAATTTTGACAATTTGTGTAGAGTACCATGGCAACACTGACGAAAAAGTTCCCTCGATTGGCAATTAGATGGCATTATTCACAAAAAATAAAGTTGTTCGTCAGTTACCAGGGCATGGAGGCACCCTCTTAAATAGCGATGAATCCACGTCATAATATTCCGAATATGGAATAGGACACGTGTTGGTAAAATGCTGTGTCAGACCATTGCATCTAAATTGGATTTACTATTAAACGATATAAGAACGGCTACTCCAGTAACATATCACTTCCATTAGGTTCGATACTCACCGTAGCAATCTGAGTGTAACAGTTCAGATGCGAAAATTATACCTTAATATGTTCGGTCGGAGTCTAAAGCTATAGGTAATGTTTGACACTGTAACACTTTAATGTAACAATAAATCAATTTTATAATTGAATCCTACTTCCTACGAAAATTTGTGAGTGTGTGGTATATAATATGTGCGAATGTTTGTTCCTTCTTAATGCTTAAATGGCTAAGCCGATTTAAATGAATTCGGTACGAACATAGATTTAACCTTGGAATTACACATAGGCAACTTTTTATCCCCATATTCCCACAGGACGGTAAACCCGTGAGGCATGGAGCTACTAGCACCTATAAATTTATTGTGAATGTAATTTATGGATTTATAACGTCAAATTGTTAAATATACGTTTTACTGGCGCACTATAAGTACAGATACTCGTACCTACATAGCAACGACTTCAGTGGCTGCTCACAGTGAGTACTCACCTCATATTTTAACCAACTGCTATAAAGAATGGAAAGTTATGTGTGGTATTTATTAGTATAATTATATAATTTATGTTCTTCTTATTTTAAGCCTTTTACATATATTTTTTTCAAATATTTGTTAGGTTAGGTTAGATATACGACAAATTATTGTATTTACAAGTTATGTTAAAACATGTATAAATAGAATACAGTTTATTTATAGTTGGGTGATAATACACATTAAGTTCGATGCTTGCCAACATAGCACTTGCTTAATAAATAAAGAAAATACATTATTATTATTGACTACATCGTTGGTCTCGCTGCATAAATATGCGCGTGGGATCGGGGTGGGATGGGTCCCGGGTTCGATTCCCGGGTCGGGCAAAGTGTTATTGGGTTTTTCTATTAGGAAATTCTCAGTAGAAACACGGAGTCTGGTAATGTGCCCAGTACGGCAATAGGCGCGCCCCCTATTATGTGGGACTAACTCATTCATGGATAGCTGCATGAAAGATATGAGGGAAATGGAATGCGGGATCGATATGGCAGGATTGCGTGCTAAGTGCCTCTTATACGCCGATGATCAAGTCATTCTGGCGTCGTAGGCGACTGAGTTACAACAAATGATGAACTGCATGAATGAGAGCTTTGAATCGAAAGGTATGAAATTGAATGCAAAAAAGACGAAAGTGATGGTGTTTGAGACGGATCAAAATGTGATTGAGTGTAATATTGCGATTGGAGAAGAAAACATTGAACAAGTGACAGAATTTGTATATTTGGGTAGCATGTTTACAAGAGATGGAAGATGTGAAGGAGATATTGAAAGGAGAGTGACTGCGGGAAACTGTGTAAATGGAGCGCTGCATGCCTTTATGAACGGCCAGAATGTGCCAAAACAGGCGCGACTGGCGGTTCATAATGGAGTGCTTGTGCCCACGTTGATGTACGGTAGTGAGTGTTGGGTGTGGCAGAAAAAGCATGAAAGCAGAATTAACGCAGTTGAGATGCGGTCACTGCGTAGTATGTGTGGGGTAAGACTGATTGATAGAATTCCGAATGCAGTAATACGAGAGCGATGTGGCCTGAAAGAAGATGTCGTGACAAGGATTGAGAAAGGAATGCTGAAAAGGTTTGGGCACGTGGAGCGAATGAGTGAAGAAAGAATGACGCACCAAATATATGAGGCTAACGTGTATGGGCAAGCCGGTCGCGGCCGACCTCTTAGGACATTCGTCGACCAAATTGGTGACGTTCTGAAAAACGGGAAAGTCCTAAGCACCCGGAACCGGCGAGCATGTATGAACAGAGTAATGAATGTAGAGGAAGCGCGTGAGGTTTGTAAGGATAGATGCAAGTGGCGTTCCGTTGTCTCTGCCTACCCCGACGGGAAAAAGGCGTGAGTTAATGTATGTATGTATGTATGTAAATAAAATCTGGAAAAAGTTGGTGTAGCAATACACCTCTGCCTTCTTTTCATGAAAATATAGGCGTGAGACTGTTTGTATTATTATTATTATTTACCCTCCATAGACGTAAATGTATGACACTATACAGACACTTACCAAACCCTTAAATTTACGAAAAGCGGGATATTATGTTACTTACCCGACAGCGGAAGGAGGGTTATGTTTTATTATTAATAAATTATAATTATAAAAGCAGGGGAAACCATATGCATTTAGCAGTATGCAAAATTTATAATGGTTTGATAAACAATGCGACATCAGTGATTCTTAAATCGCTGATGTCGCAATATTATGATTGATGATATACCTACTACTAACATGCTATGACTTTGCTTGTTAAATCTATTCAATGAATTGTATGAGGAAAATCCAATGAACAAACACACAGTAATATATATTAAATTCATACATATTTTTAATAAACAAAGAAGTGTTCGGTGACAATATATCACGCGGTTTTAATTTCATGCACCATTTATGGTGGAAATATCAATATGAGTTAAAAAACGTTCTATTTTGAACTCTATTACATACAAACTAATAAAATAATTTAAATTTAAATAGAGAAATTATATTTTAAATTCTAGTCGATTATTTGCCTTGAGAGTGGTAACCAAGCACAGCACAATGTCGGTAAGTAATAAGAGTTAATTATATTTCTTTAACAATTAATTAAACAATAGAATAATTCAATATTTATACTATTAACTATTCAGTATTAATATATTACTTATTCTAATCTGAATATTCATCATAGTATATTTATTTGAATATCTTATTTTAAATCTATTGTTATGTTGCTCTGTGACACTATATCTCATATACACATAATTTTAAAAGAATTGTGTTGGAACCCCCTAAGATCCAAATGTTGGTTAATAATGTAAATAATTACGCTACATTTTATTACATTTCTGATTTTTCAGGACACTGAAGACCTCTTCAATTTCATTCCGCAGAATCAACCGGCTGTTGAAAAACCTGCGCAGAAAACCCTGGGCCTTGCTCGTAAGAGAGCAAATACGGATAAAAAATTTACACAATTTGTAAAGAAACCGGTCACTCGAGCAACAAAAATCATCAAAATAGAAATTTACGACGCGGACAGTTTCCCAAAATCAGAACAATTGTTATGTGATTGTGACGCTGAAGTATGTGCTCAGCATGTTGTTAAAACTACATTATTCAATGATATTTATACGAGTATTGAATGTATTAATGATATTTATACGAGTATTGAATGTTGAGTATTGAATCAAGGCCATAATTGTTATTATTCACTATATTGTAATATACCATTATTGTTACTGTTCTGTTTTATATTAATACCTATTACAATAATCTATTAAATAAACGAGTTAATATCATTTGTCGTTTTATTTTAATGCATAGGTATAACACAAACACATAACATAGGTACTTAAATAAGGTAACATCATGACATCCGAGCGCATTCCATTCCTGATAGCTCACCGTGTCGAATGGACTAAACATTTTATCACCTATATTATGAATTGAACTGAATTAATGAACATACTATTTAAGTGAAAATTTGAATGAATATAAATGAGAATATAATACTTATGGAATAAAATTAACGAGCATATCTTTTGAAAAATTAGACTAAAATGACTGAAAGAATGGTTTAATTGAGAACTTTTGATGTTTGAATACTAGAATAACTGAATTATTGAAGGGATCATTGAAATATTAGAATAATAAATGACTGAATGATTGAATATTAAATTTCTGAATGCAATGAATGATAGGATAATTAAGTGTTTCTGGGTCTCCTCTGATGATTGAAATATTAAAATAAATAAATGACTGATTGATGAATGATTGAATATTAGAGCAAATAGTACATATTTTTGAATACAATGAATGATAGGGTAAATTGAGTGTTTCTGGATCTCCTTTGATCCAGAAACCCCAATTTACACCTACTCCCACTTTTCGCCAGTGTTTTGATCCCACGTAATAGGTGGCGAGCCTATTGCCGCTTATCGGGATATTTTGTTTGCCAGAGCCTCGTCCGTTGATCGGCAGGTGCACCACTTGCTGGTGAGGTTGGCTTGGGACCTTAAGTTCTAGGTTTGAGCGATTCGCTAGTTATTAATGAAAACGATAGTTACACGCTTAATGAGGCTATAGTGCATCTGCACCTAAAACTTCATCTATCCTTTTAAAGTCAAATAAGAGTTGCTATATTTTTATGTACCTACTGTGTTTATGCAGTTGCATTACTAAAGTAGCAATTTCGCTATCTTTCTCAAACATTTTCAGCAAGATTTTTACAACCTTGTTATAAAAATAAAACCTTTCTTCTCCTTTTAAAGCCGAGTATGTTTAAACTTGTGCACATAAATACGCACCGCTTTTATGGTTGCTTTCCATGAGACTTCACTGTTCTGAGTAATCAAATTCTTCCCAAAAACCGTCTTTCTTCTAATTATTTGGCCATTTATTTTGTATAATCAGTTTATTACGATGCATACGTTTAAGATAACTTTTTCAAATGAGCTTAGTTTATAAGATTCCATGATTATAAAAAGCTTTTATAGGTAGACAACCTGAAGACCCGACGTAGTCTACCGATTTGTGTCTTGAGACAAGAACTTGGACCGACAGCTTGACGTGCCCTCTGAAACATGGTTTTGCGCGCTACAATCACAACCATCATGACATCCACCTATAGATGCTATGATGACTGCAGGGAGACGGGCCCTACAATCATCATAACAAGTGCGAGAGTGTTTTAGAAAACATCAAGAACGCACGGTAATCCCTACACACCAGATTACCATGCTGATCAAAGACAAAAGTAGGCACAGTACACACATTGTCATATATTCCTGGCAGCTTCCGCACAGGCGTGAGGGAAGTAAAGATTTTTTATGAATTATTTATGAAACAGCCCGTTTTTATCGCGGGAGGCGTACGGCCAGTGGAGGCTGTGTTTACCAGCGGATTTACCGAGAGGTGAATTCAGGGTTGGCGGTGTATAGTTTAGAAGATAAATTACTAGTTTAGGCTTTAATAAATTATATTACGCATTTATGAGTTATTTATGAAAGTTGTTTTACTTTAAGATAAAACAGGATTATAGACTTAAGCTGGTTGCGGGCGACTAAAAATCAGGCTATGTGGAAAGCTTTGGGGGAAGCCTATGGCATTCAGTACACTTCTTTAGGCTTAATGATGATGAGAGTATAGTACTTATTAAAATAAATTTACTGTTTATTGATTTCATCGCGGTTTATTTGTGTCAAAATGATAGCTAAAAGCTCGAAACTTAATTTCGCATCCACAGACACCTGTTTTTTCACTAACAATCTACATCAGATTAAGACTTTATTTGGTTCTTCGAACAAACAGATTGCAAACCTATAATTATCTTTTAAAAAAAAGGTATTTAAAATAACATCTTCAAAATGACCCTACTCTAATTCATAACCTTAACAACCAAACCAAACAATAAAACCCTTTAGCAAATACTGCCAACAAAGTCACTCACATAAATCCGGGCCTTCTAATCTCATCTTTTCACTCGATAAACTTCAAAACCATAAATACATCTAAACTTCAAACACATAATAATATAAAGTGACAGCCCTGTACAAGATTCGCTTGGATCTTGTTGTCAAGGCGAGTGTGTACGCTGATATTTTACGATGAGAATTATTTTTGCTTGCGAATTGGCAGCCCCTATCGATTTATAGGTGCTCCAAGCTGACATTGGAGATGTTTAGCGGAGTTGAGTACTAGAGGGAATTATGGATTGTTATTTAGTTCAATGAACACTTGAGGACTTTTCGGGTGGAAGGGATTGATGTAAGAAACTTTTAAAGCGATGGAATTATAATAATGCATAGGTTTTTGAGACGAGGCGATTTTGAATTGTAATCATATTCTTTATGCAACTAAGTACCTATATAGATTCACACAAACATACATAGTCTCACGCCTATATCCCCGAAGAGGTCGGCAGAGTCTAGGTATATTGCTATATCCACTTTTCACCAGATTTATTTTAGTCCCACCTAATAGGAGGCGAGCCTAGTGCCGTAGCGGGCACATTACCAGACTCCGTGCTGCTACTGAGAATTTCCTAATTGAAAAACCCAATAACACATTGCCCGGCCCGGGGATCGAACCCAAGACCTCCCAATCCCAAGCGCACATCTATACGGCGAGACCAACGAGGCAGTCTAGATAATACATGGTAAGTATATAGTATCCATGTAACATTATAATGTTTTAGCCAGTTAAAAATACTTTCCTCATTTTTTTGCTCAAGGCTTTTGTTTTCCCAAAAGACTATGTACTAAATCTGTATATATAAAATCCTTGCGTTACTGACTGACTGACAGACAAGCTACAGCCTGAACTATTGGGAGCAGGATGCTGAAATTTCGCATGTTTGTTCCTTGAGGACCGTAGGGGTGCACTAAGAAGGGATTTCCCGAAGTACCCACGGGATCTGACAAAACAGATAAATTTAAAAAAATGTGCGTGCGTAGCTGCTGGCGTCCTCTAGTATTATATAAACAATATATCAACGTAAGAGATTTGACGAGTTAACTTCATCTGAAACACAAATACCCATAAATAGCCCGTAAAACAATATAAAACACAAGTTAATGACAACTTAATCTTCAAAATTAAATATACTAATATACAAATTCAAATTCAAATTCAAATTCAAAATCCTTTATTCATTTGGGTCACAATGTGACGCTTATGAACGTCAAAATAATAAATTTATAAAATAATTACTTATACTCAAATTTAAAACATTATTAGCATGACGACAACGGTATACGAACCAGCAGTAAGAAACAATCTGTTGGTATACTGACCATGACCGCCAATTACCTCCATTTTCCAGATCGTTATTATTAACATAAGTTAGTGGAACGCGTGAAGGAATGCAAATGTAGAAAGAATTTTGTGAAGGTGACAAGTGAACAATGATATGATCAGAGATAAATAATGTTAAACTACATTCAACAAATCATAAAAATATCCAAATCCTGCAAAAAAAATCATGTGTTCACGAGGCACCTCCACTTAACATGTCAATAAAATAATCGTGAGTTAAACAAGCCTAAGCCTATCCCCACGGTGTCTTATCATTTAAAAATTCCTTAATAGTGTAATAACCCCTTTGTAAAAGAAAGTTCCTAATTGTCCGTTTGTATTTGTGCATGGGTAAATTCATTATTTCAAGAGGCAATTTGTTGAAAAATCGTATACCAATCCCCGCAAATGAGTTCTGAACTTTATGTAGACGGTAGTTAGTTCCCACCAGTTTATGTTTATTCCTTGTGTTCACGTTGTGCAAATTACTATTTTTGCGGTATAGAATTAAGTTTTTCTTAATGTACATTAAGTTAGCATATATATATTGCGATGCAACTGTCAATATGTCTACTTCTTTAAATTTATCACGTAAAGAATCTCTAGCACCTAACTTATAAATTGCACGTATGGCCCTTTTTTGAATGACAAAAATAGTCTGTATATCAGCAGCTGTACCCCATAACATTATTCCGTAAGACATTACGCTGTGAAAATAACTAAAGTAAACTAGTCTAGCAGTATCTATATCTGTGAATTCCCTAACTTTTCTAACTGCAAACGCTGCAGAACTAAGTTTTACTGCGAGACAGGATATTTGGGCGCCCCACTGAAGCTTACAATCTAAAGTTACACCTAAGAATACGGTTGATTCGACTAGTTGAATTGTTTCCTTATTTAACATTATATTAGTAGGAACACTTTTGACATTAGGCAAAGAGAATTTAACACATTTGGTTTTGCTTGAGTTGAGTACCAAATTATTTGTCGAAAACCAATCTAATACTTGTGCAAGAGTGTTATTGACGGTATCAAAGTTACTTAAATTACGATCAACTTTAAAAATTAGTGACGTATCGTCGGCAAACAAAACAATATCACATAAATTTTGTACAAAGAACGGCAAATCATTAATATATATTAAAAAAAGAAATGGACCGAGAATAGAGCCCTGTGGAACGCCCATTCCTACTGGCAAACCTAGAGACCTACTCCCATTAACATCTACATACTGAATTCTATAATTAAGGTAGCTGGCAACAAGATTGAGTGCGGTATCTCTAATACCATAAAGTTTCAATTTAAGTAAAAGCGTATTATGTTCCACACACTCAAAGGCCTTTGATAGGTCACAAAAAACACCAATGGCATCCTTCGAGTTTTCCCAAGCATTAAAAATATGCTTTAACAAAGTTACACCGGCATCAACGGTGGAGCGACCCTTAGTAAAGCCATACTGTTCACTGTGAAATAAATTATTTGTGTGAAAGTGGCTCTCTAGTTGATGCAAAATAATCTTTTCAAAAATTTTACTAATAGCAGGCAAGATAGAAATTGGCCGAAAATTACTAGGGTCGCTCTTTGATCCCTTTTTGAATAATGGTATTACTTTACTGTGTTTCATTAGATCAGGAAATACTCCTGTATCTACGCATCTGTTGAATATTGCAGCTAAATATGGAGCTAAGCTAGAAATAATTTGTCGCACAAGTTTAACAGAAATGCCCCATAAGTCAACAGATTTTTTATTACTGAGCGTCTTGAATACCTTCAGTATGTCATTGGTGTCAATATATTTAAAATTAAAAAGCACATCACACTCATTCACATTGCCCCTAACCAACATTTCTGCTTTGTTTGGACATGAATCTAGACAGCTGGTTGTGTTCACTGGTATGTTTATGAAGAAATTGTTAAATGTCTGAGCAACATCAGTTTTCCTAGTAATAATTTCACCATTAAATTTTAATTCATAATTGTTATCTACCAATTTAGCTCGACCAGTCTCATTGTTAATAATGCTCCAAGTAGTTTTAATTTTGTTCTTGGATTCTTTGATTTTATTGCTTAAATATAAGGATTTGGCTAAAGCACATGTCCTCTTAAAAACCTTTGAATAATTTCTAACATATTGAATAAATTCAGGATTAAAATTGTATTTCTTCATACCATATAGATCATACAACCTAGCTCTACTTTTGTATATACCTACTGTTGCCCAATCACAAAAATTTACTTTAATGCTCCTTGCAAACGTCTTCAGTTTAAAAATTTTATTGTACTCATCATTAACAATTTTAAATAAGCATTTATATAATTCATCAGGATCATCAACGGTTAAGTCAATACTGGCGATCTTGGCAGCAACATCATTACTAAAGTGTTTTAGGCGAGCAGAGGTCATTGGCCTACATGTAATTTCTTGTACTTTAGGGGTTGTATTAGTTGGAATTACAACCTTTTGCCCGCAGTGATCCGATGTCAAGTCAGTTAAAACAGCCTTACTTAAATAAAGACAATTGCAAAAAACATTATCTAAGCATGTAGACGAATGTGAGGTTATTCTAGTTGGTTCAGAGAACAAAACATTTAAATTAAATGACCTAAATAAGCTAACTAACCTAGTACAAATTGGTGATTTTTCTAACAAATTGACATTAAAATCGCCGCATACGATTATAGACTTCCTACTAGAAATTATGTGTTTTAAGACATCCTCAATAATGCTTTCAAACTGAGTAAAGTCGCTTTGTGGTGGTCGATACACACACACTATAATATGTTGCTCAAGCTCAACACAAGAAATCTCAGCAGTGCGCTCGATAGAAAGTTTAGCTATATCCTTACGTTCTTTACATTTCAAACTATTACATACATATATTAGAGAGCCACCACGAATAGCCTTCTTTCTTACGAATGCACTTATAACTGAGTAATGTTGATTGTTAAATATTAATTGGTCACCTCGCAACCAATGTTCTGTAATACATAAGATATCAATCTTATGTTTATTTAAAAATAAATCTATTTCTAATTCTTTGCCAGATAGGCCTTGTATGTTTTGATGAACTAAGTTTAAAACACATGAAAGCCTATCTGTTGTCTCATCTAATAGTTTAAACTAATAGATGTGTCAATACTACTATTGGTATAACTATTATCTACCAAATTCTAAAGTACTCTAGTAGTACTCCTGTCAGTATATAAATTAAATGCTAATAATTTAGCAAGTTGTCGCCTATGTACATAAGAAAGATACATAGTATCTTTTGTTAAAAAGAAATTACTAATAAAAATATTAGTGTCAAAAAATAAAATCCTGTCACTATGACATGTCCTATTGTACAATAATAGATTTAATTTGCCTATCTGCCTGTTTTGGTCATCTGTGAGAGCATATGAATAAGGCAATGCACAAATAATAAAGCTACATCCTATTTTTGTGCTAACATCTGTCATTAAGTCTGTTAATTCTATGAGACTGTTTTTTGAAGACTAATGAGCTGTCACCATACAATATGATGACAGTAGTTTGTGCATTCAAGTCGGCATTCTTAATCTTATCAACTAGGGTACAAGACTGAGCTCCAGGTGAACAAAAGTTCTGTACTGGTTGCTCAGTGTAATGATCAATTAAGCTCCCTAAACCCACTCCCAGTTGGTCTGAAAAAATTATTACATTCTTACTGTCAGTCTTTACTGGATGCAGTTTGTTTTGTGTATTATACTGACATCCATGTACATTCAATTCTATTGATTCAGCAGTTGTAGTCGCACACTTAGTTGTACAACTGGAACAGTAATTATTAGAGTTGGATAATGAGATAAGTTGTTTTAAATTTTCTCGACCAACTCTTGAAATTTCATCATATTTTAAGATGTATTCATGAGTCTCATTCTGGTGTTCCATTATAGTTCTAGTGAGTTGAGCTTGTAGATTTGATATTTGTGCTTGCAACTCACTTGTGTGTTGTTCATATAACAACCTACCAGAAACTAATTCTTCATTTGTTTCCTCAAGCTTTAATAAAAGAGACTCACACTCTTTATTTAATTTACAGTTATCTTGTGCATACTGACTCAATTTGGTAGACCACTTAGGACCAGATCTAAGTTTCTAAATTAATTTATTTAACTTAAACAATTTTCTAAATTTATTCTTACTAAGGCATTTTTTGAAACAGTTACATTTAAGAGCTTTTAGCACATTAATTTTGTCACCCAGGAGCTCAGAGAATAAGTTGTGAGTAGCAGTACTGTTAAAGGCCGCAATTGTGTCTTCTAGAGTTGAAATTCTGCCATAAGCCTCATTGAGACTTGCTTCTAACTCCGCATTGCGGCTAAGTTGTCTGGAGTAAATTTCGTCGCAGCTGCTGAAACTCCTTACTTCTTCTCGTAGTCTGTCCCGTTGATCCAAGACATCCATATGCTCTATATGCAGCTCCGTGAGTTGTGTCTTCAGCTCAGATATACGGTCATTTACAATTTTAATTTCTTCTTCACAGTCAACGCGTTCCCTTAATAATTGACTGTTGTCATCCTTGTATTTCTTTAACTCGAGCAGAGTTATTCTTAATTTATTTTCCACCTCCTTGGCCGTTGCCTTCCGAGTCATCATGTGGGTAGACATTGCCAAGGATTACAAATTACCTAAAAAATAAGAAAACAGCTGAGCAAAGTCAAAGAAGAGAAGAGATGTGATGGGGCTTGAGTATTATTGTATAGACAGAATAAATAAGAAAAGTTACAAAAGAAAAGGGGGGTATATGAAAAAAAAAATATATTAAATTAATGAATTGTAGAAACTAAGAAATTGAGAACAATTTAGGTAATTTGAATACTTTAGAGTAATTATCTAATACTTTTACAAGGTTTCTATTGAAATATCTCAGCTGATGAACTTAATCAACTTATTAATAAAATGTAAGTAGGTATACAAGTTACAGGTTTAAACCAATAATAGCTAATACAGAAAAGTACACAAATATTTGAATTACAGACAAGAATAAACAGTGTAGTAATTGTGAAGTGTATCTGTAGATTGTGTTTGTCTGGGGCTGTTGTTTAGTCCTCGATTTTGCTTCCACATATAGTCAAGCAAAAGGAGACAGAACTGAGCCAGATGTGTGTTGGACGTAGCTCACACGGGGGTGAGCCGAGTAATTCGGTGTTGTGGAGTGTTGAGTAAGTTTTAATAAGTATTATACTCCCCGGGTTTAAGTCGTAGCAGATGTAAATTCAAATCCGTCCGTTGACACCAAGTCTCCGTTCTGTTCGCTCGAACTTTGGCCGTGTAGATATTATACTTTTACAAACACAATTTTAACAATAACTTCTTGTCACTATTTTATCAATATATACTAACTTATATGATAAATAATCAATTAAAATATATTAAAACTTTTTTAATTACGGAGCTAAAATTATTGACGTCTGGCGGTTACAGTTGCCAGAGCAAAAAAAAAAAAAAATTACAAGAACTATAAACAAACCACTGCAATCCTACATATTCAATATTTGTTTATATGATGTCAAACATGCTGTGTTCAACCCAAAGAAATATAACCTAAGGCATAGAAGTAACACTAAATAACAACAGCGGTTGCTATGATTGATATCTTCTTTCTAATGGCACATGCAGTATGATAGAAAGAGCTGTCGATAGGTTTAGCAGCACGCTCTTATAGCAGCCTCGTGGTAGGCAAACAGTAGACAAAACATAGAGTTAGGAAACCGAGTGTTGTTCGTAACAGTGATGATTTATCGATAAATATTTTTGGTCAAATGTCTAACTTTAGTATGTGTCGATATATTTAAGCCGTAGAAGTAAACAACTAAAATATTGAAATTGTAGTTTTTGCTGTTGACGCCGGACAGTGCTTTGCAAAGACTTGCCAGACAGACAGTACTAAAAAAATCACATGTTTAATTGTTCGTTTTAGCCATAAAATCTATTGACAAAAAGTATTCATAAACTAATGAGCGATGCGTTGCGATGCGATGCTAAGAAACTGTCACTTAGATTATGTATTGTACGAATTATACCAGATTGGCTAATGCGGCACGGCAGGCTTTGGCGATTTGTTTGCGTCGCATCATATAACGTTGATTTTTTAGAATTGTAGGTAATCTGACTGCCACGCCGAAGCTTGCGGGTTTGATTCCCGCTCAAGCCAAACATTTGTGTGCATGAATATGGATGTTTGTCTTGGTCTGGATGGTACTATGTATAATATGTAATATATTTACAGAAAAGTATATATGCATGTTTATCGATTGTCTAGTACCCGTAGTACAAGATATGCTTAGTTTGGGACCAGATAATGTTGTGTGAATGTGAAAGAATATTATATTTTATGGTAGAATATTATGTAGCGGACTACAAGGCGAGACGTCTTTGATCAGTCAGGATAGCACTAATATGATAAATAATATAGATGTAGGTAGATTAATTAAAATCGTTGTAATTATTATACATACATACATACTTAGACTCACGCCTGTTTCCCGGAGGGGTAGGCAGAGACTACGGAGCGCCATTTGCAACGATCTTGACATATCTCTCTTGCTTCATTCACTCCCATCAGATTCCTCATGCATGCTCTTCTGTTCTGTAATTATTATATTTTATTAATATGTTCAAACTAAAATTACACACTTTTTGTTTACCTTTGGATAAATAATTTTACCGGGTGTGCAATGTCCGGGCATAAATGTAATGTAGGCACAGCTTTCGGTTTTAAACGACGCCAGGTGCTTTCTGTCTTTAAAAAACAGTCTTTCTCAAAATGACGTGAACAAATACGATGGTACTTCTGCTAAATCAAACTAGGCCGTCCAACTGCATTTATCCAAAGTTTTCTTGTGACGTCATTAATAGGCAACCTGTAATAAAAAACACCTTCTTAATAATAAAAAAATGCTACTCACATCCCTAATCCATCCCGCCGACAAACTGACACTCAGTTTGGTGGGTGTAATTATTTTGTAAAGTGTGTTGAAACCAATAAATGTTTTAATTATTATTATTATTTGTTTCTCTTTCACGCGTACTTTTCTAACATATTATGATGTTAAAAAAGTACACGGCCCTTTGGCAGGCGGTCACGGAGACATAGGTCCAACGCGCAGAGGCCCCTTGAGAATTTTAATCTAGGATGTGGTGGGACGCCTACTGAGGAGCCTCCATAACTGCACTATGAAGTACAGCCACGGATTAGCCGCAGCAGGTGTAGGACTATTGCTACTTGTATGGAAACTACTTATTCCGGGCTATTGTGATGGGTGTTCAGTGGATTAGTGAATATGGAAACTATGGATAAACGGCGTCTGCCCTAAGTACTCTTATAGTACGTCGAAAAGGGGCAGACGGTGACTTGCCAACTCACTAGATGGGCCCTCTCTAAATAGCCACCATGGTAAACGAAGTCTGCCATAAAGGCAGCCAGAGGGCAACACCGGTGCGAGTGGCTAGGGGTGTAGAGCGGTGCGGCACCGGTTTCGCCATCGCGGGTCGTGACCCGGAGCGGGTTTCCCCGTAATTACGCCCTTGAAAATGACACTTCCACCCCCGAGCAAATAGCTCTTGCGACTTCCCTCTGGCCGGCCAACCAAGGCAAGCCAGAGTTGAGAGTCCTACGGGCGCTCTTGGGCATCAACTCCAACCAGCCAATAAAGGCAAGCCGGAGACGAGGCCCTGACCGACTCTCTGAAGTATTCGGGACCGCAGTGTCGCCACACACATTCAGCTCGCCACAAAGCTGCCCTGCGGTTTGTAAGCTTTCTATTCATCTTGCAATACATTTTTTGTTTATATCCCAAGATGAAGGTGATGTTTGAAAGCGGTTACTCTGCCCTCCAAGATTGCGTTAGTCTCATGATGAGATAACGGCTGCCCCAGAGGGGTTTTATTGTTATTATTATTATCTATATTTTATAGATGCAAAAGTGTAAGCCAAGTGTTCCAGTGTACGCGCGTGTGTGTAACACGCGCGTACACTTTTTTTAGGTTAATAGACGCTACTTTTAAGGTAGGTATCTAAGTAAATTATGCACATTAAACTGCGCTTACTATCAAACGCGCGATAGAAAATTAGACCGCTGGACGTCTTTGTTTATTGCCAACTTAGCAACCGCGGCTACCCGCTGTCGCTTCCAGCTACAGTTTTACATTCATGTCCGATAGTTAGTTTCCGTATTTATCCCTCATTCAAAAAACATCGATATCTCCTTTCACTGTCAAATCCCATCACTAAGGCTATTAAATCAATAAATGTACAAAATAACAATTTGTGAGTTAAATTCATAACACATACGTATGCAAGCTGTTCCTTTGATTTGCAATACAATGATATTGTGTAAACTTAACACTCATTATACCATTAATACGAGAAAAGTAAATACATTTGTTGGAAAATTCCGACTCACTGCTAGAAGATAAAGTTTCTCCTGTTATTTCCGTTCCGAGAATAGCGGAATCCACATCCCGATATCACATACACGATGTGTATTAATTAATGAGTACACTATTTAATTATTATAAGCTTGCTTACTATTTAAATGCAAAAAAGTTATTAAAAATGTAAACACAAACGTCTATGAATGTAGTCAAAGATATGAGTATGTAAAGAGTCTATGCCTCTTTAAATGAGACGCGTAATTTGACGTTATGATTAACCAACTAAGACCAACTGACATTACATGTTGCACGTTCGGTATAAGGAAATTTATAGGGCATGTTCTCTCTAGTCTAAAGCTAGTCCAACCTCTCTGGTTCAACCAATGCTTTGCCAAAGGACAATGGCAGATCTCCATACATCAAAATGTCTAAAGTTAGATTGAAGCGAACAGTAATAAAAATATATCAAAAGATTTGGCGTAAGTAACAGAGTCTATAAATGATTCTATTTTCACTCAGGAAAGGTGGAAAAAGAAGATATCGGTGTTCGAATTTTTAGTTAAGAATGGACAATGTAGGTAAAAGGAAAGTTATAGTATGAAAGTTATACAATGTAGGTAGGTACGTTTGAATTATCAAATGACATATGTCAGATTGACATCAAAACGCGGAAGTATTTTGTAGCATCTAACTGTCACAGCCAAAGACAAAAGCAGAGCTGCACATTTTAAATCGATTTTATGTGAAATCGATACAAATTTAAAACGATGCTGTGACGTTTTTATTTGATTTAAACGTTGTTTTGCTTCAAAAATATTAGCTTATTGATATAATGTTGATTTAATATAAAATAACTGCATTTTAAACCAAACCAACTCTATAAAGGTCGATCGTATCGATTACTTATTTAAAAATCGATGCGGATATAGCACTCACGTCTATTCCTGTCACACCATTGTCTAAGGCAACAATCAAATAATAAAGTATTCGTAATCAATTGGAATGCTTTTTATCATCATAAAATACTCCAGCTTTAACGAGACAAAGTGACAATATTAAAAATCGTAGAAAAAAAAACAATTTGTTTTGTTCATATGAAGTTTAAGGTCGCCACAACAAACCCAGACCAAATTCTGCCATTGTTCTTTGAAGTGACGGTGAGATCAACGATAAAGCACGCCGCTTACAACTTATTCACAATACTCACTTAAATTTTGAGGATATTCAGTAAATATAAATATATACACCACTATTTTTTTATTAGTACAAAAAATTTAACGGGGCACTAAGTATTTAATTACTAATTATTTACTTTAATTTTGAGGATATTCAGTAAATATAAATATATACACCACTATTTTTTAATTAGTATTATTATTTATAAAAAAATTATTATTTTAAAAAAAAAATAACGGCGCACTAAGTATCTTTAACTGATCATATTTATGTAGTTAAAAAATAAAAACACTAAGTCCCAAAACTGTCTCAAAACTGTCCACAAAAATACGTAATAATTGCTTAATACATAACTAAGACTATGACCGACTCTTTTACTATTAGTTGTAAGCTATTCCATTGATAAATTCCCCCCCTGACCCACTGCGCGCGCGCCGCGCTCGGATGCCACAAACAGTGCTAAATTGCTAGCGGACGAGCGTACCTATCGATTTTTTCACTGCAATTTGTTTGTCTACGTTTTCCCGACACGATGGCTTATCAGTTCATAATATCACGGGAGTATGTAGCTATGCTTCGTGCGTACTTTTTGAGTGGAGGAATCGCGAGTGCAGCGGTGTACCCATGGACATCATTTTGTGAGTGTACTAAAGTAAGCCGGCTAGTGTCGAACAATTAAAACAGCGCATATTGGACGCTTTTGACGAAGTGAAAAGACTGTGATCTGTGTATTTACAATGGTGGTGGACATTTTGAAGGACAATGGAAATACTTGTAAGTTTAGTAAATAATACCTACTTAAGTAAATAGTAATTTGAGGCGGGCGGCTCAAAATCAGTCTGTGTGGAAAACCTTGAGGGAAGCCTATTTCCAGCAGTGGTCGTCTCTAGGCTAACATGATGATGATAAAATAATTTGTAAATAACAGATGATTCTAACTTCATAAATACGCCAAAATTACTGTTTTCTTTTATTACAGAATACCTTCTTTTATTTTGATATGTGTTTGCTTTCTAATTACATACCTTCGTATTTAATTTCTTGTAAAACGGTAAATTTTGCCGGTCCTTAGCCCGGATAAACTATGAATGAGAAGGTAGAATTAAGAAAATTAAAAAGTATCTACCTACACTGATTATTTTGCTTCATTTTAGTGTCTAAGACTACCTACATTATAAGTGCGAACGGAAAGAATGCGTAAGAGTAGGACGGAAAGTAAATACTATCAATGAAGTAGTGAATGGATTGTAAAATATGTCTATGATTTTAGTGAGATTTTCTACAAAAAACAAATGATTATAACTTGGCTATTTATAGATATTATGAAATTCTTATGTCACATACATGATAATAATGCCTTCGCTTATATGTCCTTAAAGTTTTTGTACTAATTAAAAAATAGTGGTGTATATTTGGATTTACAAACTCGCAAATTCGCAGTAAAGATGTCACAACGAGACGTTTATTGCGTAGGTATCAAATATTATTATGAAGTTAGCTGAATTTTTATGATCACGAATCCAATATTGAGGAAAGAACTATCCATTCCCATCCTAATCCACATTAACCTACAAAACCGCTAACAGAAAAAAAGGAATTTGTGCACAAGGTCCTGTGTTATCCGTGTAAATAAAAATATAATTATGCCAGCTCACGTAATGAATAAAATGTAGCACTTCTATTTCCCTAGGTATTATTTTTGCCTATGTTTTTCACCGCAAAAGTGATCTGATGAAAGCGTAGACTTTCTAATAATAATAAAGTTGGTATTCTCGTTTGATGCTTCTAACGTGTCGTTTTGCATATCCCAAGTTTCATTCAAAGCTCACAGAAGCACGCGTCCCACAAAGTAAATTAATTCAATGTAGGTAAAGCCAATGTAAGTAGTTACGTGAATTTTATGGATTAAAAACTAATTATTTAAAAACATTTCATATTCTTTTGCTTTTGTAAATCTACACGAATAAGATTGTTGCATTACTGACTAACTGACAGACAACAAGCAGCTGGAACTACTACAAAATTGGCGCAAAATTCTGAAATTTTGCATGAATGTACGGGAGTATAAGGAAGCACTAAGAGAGGATTTTTGGTAATTGTAAGCTAAGCTTAGCTAAGTCTAGAGACTATAACTTTTTATTTTACATGGCACAAAATAGGATCGTATATTTATTTTATATTTTCAGTTCATTAATAATAATAAATAAACATCAGTTACCTTATAAATGTTGAACAAATGAAACACCGACATTTTGTAGTTTCGGTTACGTATTATAAATAAGAGAATTTTGGCTTCAAGGCATTACAGAAATGTCACTGATCATGAACTCAATGCATTATTTTATATTAATGTATTATTTATCTATAGGAACTGACAAAAGTACCATGTACAGTCCGTTCACAGTTATTTTACCTCTGACAGATGTCGGTGTTTATTTTCTTTATGTTGGAATTGTACTCTGTGATGACAGGAATGTAAAATAGGGTTACCCGTGCATAACATTTTACCCAATATTAGTGGAAATGCTTCAAAAATTCAGATGCTTGAAGCTCATGGCAGCAAAGTGGTAAGATTACCGCCATACCACTGCGAGCTAAACGCAATTGAACTTATGTGGAGTCTCATTAAAAGGCGAGTCCCAACAAGCAAAAATTTAGGACAAGAGGCAACCAACATTGTGAATTTAGCTGAAGAAGCTTTTCAATCTATCACTGCAGAAGACTGACAAAAACAATGCAAACATGAGCGCCACATTGAAGACAAGCTTCGTGAAACAGATGGGTCTACGGATGCTGAAATGGACAGGTTCATAATAGATTTAAATTCTGAGTCTGATACAGAATATGACAGCAGTTACGAATCATCATAACATTGACAGTCCACATGGATCATTCTTATAGACTCACGCCTGTTTCCATGCAGGGGTAGGCAGAGGTGTAATATTACACCCACGTCATTCTTATTCAAAATAAATATGAAAATTGCAGTTTTTGTATTTGATAATTAGAACCTCACGTTGGCGTAATTATGATGCGTTTACCTTTATATATTAAATAGACAACATTTTTATTATAACTACTTATCTTCATAGGAAATTAGTTATTTCGTAAGAAAATAAATGTACATGCATATAGCCATGCCAATATCAAGAGGTTTTGTTACAAACATTACTTCCAAATATTTTATACGATCGCTTAGGCATTAAAAACATAAGTACTTTTTTAGCAATAATGTATATTTAAAATGGGAGTATTATATACCAAATATAGCAACACAACGCCCAGGTTGGCCAATCTAACAGCTAGAGGTAAAATAACTGTGAACGGACAGTACCTATTTACATTACAGCTTTTTAATTTATGTGTAATGTTTTGAGCTGTCTGTATTGTGGACACAGTAAAATGCTGCTGGTGTTTTTAAGAATAAAATAGTAGGTATACTGTTTGAATGTGTTTATTTATCATTTGACATATTTTTTTGCGGTCCCATAGATACATTAGGATACTATATGGTAGACATCATAATTATAACTTTCGAGAAATTATGATGAACTCTTAGACATTCAACTTGCCTGACGATGCTTCCGAGACCCTCTGCTTAACAGTCACTTCGTATTTGCTGCTCTGATTAGTACAATATTCGTCATTGTATACATAACCTGTGCACGTGTATTAAAATATTTCCAAACAAATCTATCCAGCCTTAGTCTGATACAGCAATTGCTCTCCAAATATCAGCAATACTTGCACGAATCTCGACACCAATATCTCGATATAAAGGTTTCATACTCATGAAGACATAACCTTGTATCGCGATTCCTGGCAAAGTGCCAGTTAGGTAAAAAATACAGGTACTAATCGGTGTTTGACGTACCTATCTAAGAAGTACACGTTAGCAATGTACGCCATTACTGTATATATATTTTTTTATTTCTGTCGGCGTTTACGGCCTATTCGATACGCCAGTGGCTAGGTGTAAGCTTATAGATAGCTTGGAGGAAAATGTTGATATATTTTGGGAGGCTCTGATAGATTTTGTTAGCAAAGATCTCATACTTTTAGTCTTTATAGGATACTAGAGGTGGCCCACACAGGACTAGGTTACCAGATCAGATGGTGCAGATTTGACAGTTAAGCTAGCTTTTCCGATCTACTATGACCAACATGATCTTTTGATCTGTCGACTGTACCTATACCCTACCTAAATTTTCAGACACTTCAACTAATAGCTTATTTTTTCAACAGAGAAAAGTTTAGTCTCTTGTTCATGAACACTATTACTGATTATAGTGCTTTTACAAACTTTCTGGAAGTTTTACCGTTTTACATACACTCGCGCCGCAGTTTATTTATTTTTAATTTTCATGATAGTGGATAGACTAGAGAGTTAACACGTTAATCTAGGGTTTAAAAGGCCATATATTTCCTTATTATATTTAAGGTTTGAAGTCTTTATAGATTAATTACTGAATTTTGTAAGCAGAGCCTGGTGTAGAAGTTGTAATATAAACGTAAAATAGGCATTGGTTTTTTAATTATTTATATAGAAAACTATTTTGGCTGCACCGTAGGCGTAGCGGTTTCGAAGGCAACCTTCCTGCTTAACATTAGACGGAGTAATGTGGGTTTAATTCCCACACGGGAAAACACGCTATGTCGATTCGAAAGCTGGCTCTTGATCTGTATCCGTTAGTTGAGTGTTTGCAAGGTTCCGACACATAATTCATTGCGGGCATTTAGAATTTTAGACAATCTAAAATTCTATATCATAAAGTAATAAACAAACTTGTTATAAAAAAGCAACAGACATTCTCTGACTGAAAATTCAAGCCATGAACCACAAAACTAAAGTAATAAACTAAATATTAAAAATAAACTTATAAGTAACCAACACAGCAAACAAAATAAAATTCTCTATTTTAAACTTCACTAAAATATTCTTCAATATCTGTTGCTTTTCAGTAATAAAGTCAACAAGATACCGTCTCACACAGCTTTATTTATCCCCAAAAAGCTTCAAAATTAGGCTCATGAAGACGAAATCCGCTTGCAAAGAGCTTGGCTTTTGCCAACTGAGGTAAAAAATTTGTTTACCAATGAGAATGTAGTGCACATTATTATGTGTTTCAATAAAGTAATATCGCGTTTTATTTTCGGGTGAATATGGAAAATGGTCGATCTCATATTGATGTATAATTATTGAGTGAGGCAGAAATATTCTGCTACACATATAAAAGTATTTTTTTTTTCACGTTCACTCAACACCATCTAGTCCCAAACTAAGCAGAAGCTTGTACTGTGGGTACTAGATAATGGATAAACATACATATATACTTTTTTTTGTAAATACATACATATTATACATAGAAACACCCAGACCAAAACAAATGCAATTGTGCATACATGCAATAATATGACGCAATCGAGCTTATTTGATGATGAAGTAAGGAGGTGGCCATATGAACTTCGAAATTAAACGACAGAACAGCATGCAGTTTGTGCTCGTTTGATTCCTATTGACTAGTACTTTGATTTTATATGTGTAGCTTTAAAACGTCATATATTTTTTAAATGTAGAACCTATTTCTATAAGATTAAGTACCCTTTTATCCGAAATTGTGTAATTATTAACGGCAAATATGTTGTAAGGAAACGTAAGCTGCGTTACGCAGTATTAGTGTGGGACCTTAGTGCAAGCGCGATATAATAATTAAATATTTTTACAAACATATACACAGGCCTTTTTCTCGTCGGGGTAGACAGAGACAACGGAACGGCACTTGCGTCTTAGTATCCTTACAAACAATAATTCTAGGCAACATATTAATTGAATCTACATTTCGATATTTTTTTTATTTTAGTTGCTAAATTTTAGATTATTTATTAAATTTTAGAAGCTGTATTTCCTCACAAAGCTCAGTACCTAGCATTAGGTTTTACCTTACAATCGTAAAGATAGGCAACACAAAATATTTAAAAAATAATAATAGAAATAGCTCAATATCTGAAACAAATCTATTGAAATTTAAAAAGGTTTTAAATTGTTGGGTGCATAGGGTTCCCACCAAGAACTTAGGGTCCCAAGCCAACCTCACCTGCAAGTGGTGCACCTGCCGATCAACGGACGAGGCTCTGGCAAACAAAATATCCCGATAAGCGGCAATAGGCTCGCCACCTATTACGTGGGATCAAAACACTGGCGAAAAGTGGGCGTTTAATATGCCTCTGCCTACCCCTTCGGGAAACCAGGCGTGAGTCTATGTATGTATGTATGTTTAAATTGTTATCATTTAAAAAAGGCTACCTAATAATATGCAGTCCTCTAAAAGCATAATGATAATGATATTTATTTCACATAAAATAGAGTACAATAATTGATGGTCACAATGATAGCTACGCTCTTCTATTTTTCCACTGACGGCATGTGAAATTTGAATGATTAATAATTCATGCAATCTAAGACGTTTTTAATTACATAATAATTCAATATAATATTATCGTCTTACAAATTATAAAATCACGAATAAGAATAAATTCAATAAATGTTATAAAATGTGATAATAAAGACATAGATAAATAATATTTGTCAGATCAGTTACACAGTCAGAAGTCACATAGGTGTAACACAACTGAGTTAATTATTATTATTTCTTAACTTTTGCGATTCACTAAATCGCGGGGAGTGGGATGCAAGCGGTCCAAGGGTCTATGTGGAGAGTCTCGGTAGAGATCTATGTCCAGCAGCGGATGTCTATCAGCTGAGACGATGCTGATGAATATGACTAAATAGATCGGAATACAATGGCATTACATTTACACAAGAAATTATGCCCATTGTTTTAATGAATCCTCAAACAATAATGCCCATTTGCCAACGCAAATACGCCGTTCTCAAGGCCATAACAAGATAAATCTTTCTACCGTAAATTAATTACATGTCAGTGTTAAGGTGCAGATGAAATTGTTTGAAACGAGAGCAAGTTAAGCACATTATTTTGTCGGTGTAATCACCGAGGCTTGTATGAGCTTGCCTAATTGATGAGCTAATGGTACCTCTTTATGGGAAGTTTTTCATGCTGTTTCACTAGTTTTACCGATATTGGGGGAGTTATACCCTCTTGGTTGGATTTCGTAATTGTAAGCTGCTTCAATACCTGATCGTGATTGACATGAAGTAAAATGTTAACTATATATATGCCTTTACTTTTGAATGAATATCATGAGTAAATTATTATGTAACTACTTTTTAATAGGCCGAGAAAGTTCAGTGCTGTTACAAAATAAATAATGACCTATTCGGCAATAGTGGCTCCAAATTAGTACGAAACTATCATGTGATAGTCATTCATCGGACAAAATTTGCAATTTTGTAGTACAGCGCTATGTTTATCGTAGTTGAGACCGTAGTTGGTTAGGATTGTTTTGGTATTACGTCCACTAACACAACATAAAGTCTCTTATAACACCCAAACATACGTTTTCACACTAAACAAACCACATCAACAACCCCGTACAGATCAAAGCGAAACCCCAAGATGTTACAAGAGATGATCAAAATAACATTAAAAGTAACATCAAAACTCTTATTCCAACATTTCACCTCACTAGTATCAGATAACATCTGTTGAGCATAAGAAATATGTGACACGGGATTTGGGTGTTCACTTAGATGGAAAATTTAGTTTTATTCAACACATTGATGATATGGTACTAAAAGGGACAAAAATGTTGGGTTTCGTTATGAGAGAGTGTAGGAACTTTAAATACCCAGCAACCAAAATAATTATGTATAACTCTCTTGTTAGAAACCATATTGAGTATTGCAGTACTGTCTGGTCACCAAGATATAACGTGCACATCAAACGCATAGAAAAACTTCAGAAAAGATTTTTATGGCATTTGACATATAACAGCAACTTGGCAAAAAACCTTAAATCATACGAGGATAGGTTGAAATATTTCAGGATGGTATCCTTGGAGAAACGCAGAGATATGTTGGATCTGGTATTTCTCAAAAAACTTATTACTGGCTCTTCTGACTGTCCACAACTACTGAGCAAGGTTTCTTTTAATGTGCCACGAAATATCCCTCGTACCACCAATAATAAGTTCTTTTGCCAGCCATCAAGTCACACCAACCTAAGGAAACACTGCTCACTATCTAGGATGTATAGTATCTACAAAGAATTGGATGTGGATATTGATTTGTTCAATGTTTCTGTGCCAGCCCTAAAAAGATTAATGTTGACTGATTGTTAAACTTGTGTGTTTTCTTTTGACATTTTTTGTTTTAATTTGTATTGTTTTAATTTTGATTGTATTTTTGTGTTTTTATTCAATTTATGTTTTTATTTAATTTATTTCTTTTTAATTTGAATTTTAATAATTGTCATTTTTTTTATTTATTCTTTAATCTAATTTTAATTTAATTTATTTTATAATTTAATTTATGTTATTCTCTAATTCAAATTGTAATTAAAATTTTGTTTATATTGTTAAATTCTCAAACTATAATTGTGCATGCAGTGCTTTTCTATAAGTAGTGAGACGCTTAGATTTAACTTTGAAATGTTGTCTTAATTGAAATTTAACAGTGTACTCATTGTTGGAGTGCCATAAATAAATAAATAATAAATAAATAAATCGTTGGAACTTCGTAATTTTTTTCGACAAAGATAAAATCTTATGTTATTACAGTACTTATTCCGTGGCCAATAAAAAATGTAGGAGGTGGAATTTATTCAGGCAAGATGCGGAGGTACATGATGTAAGTACCTACCTTACTGTACGAAGGAATGGGCTTATGACTTCGTTCCACGTTGCGTAAGTAGCGAGTAAGTAAATCGTAAAAACTAAGACAATCGATATATATATATATATATATATATATATATATATATATATATATATAAAAGAAAGTCGTGTTAGTTACACTATTTATAACTCAAGAACGGCTGAACAGATTTGGCTGAAAATTGGTGGGAAGGTAGCTCACAACCAGGAAAAACACATAGGATACAATAAAATGCAAAAAATAATCTGGGAGGGATTTAGAGAGGCTCGAAGTTTGTAGGGATAAACCTCCTACCTATTGACAGTAAGGACGCATCCGCTGTAAGAATTGAGTGCTGCGCATGTGCTATCTGTCAGTACTGTCACATTATACATTGTCATATGGTACACTGTCGTTACTTCGTGCGCTTACTTGTTTAAACTAATAATTATTGTAACAGCCTTGGCTAATCTCTACTAATATTAGGTATAAATGCGAAAATGTGTATGTATGTATGTATGTATGTACCAATTTTACGCTAAACCGGCTGAACCAATATTCTCTACTCGTAAATGCGAAAGTGGTTATAGAGATATATCGGACCATGGCTTTGACTTTTGACTGTATGCAAAGTGATGTTGTTGAGCACCTTTCGGTAGATAATGTCATGAATACTGACCAAGTTTCTTCGTACCCTATAGAGTTTCTGAAGTCCATACAATTATCAGGAGTACCTTCACGCAACTTGAGACTGCACGTTGGTGTTCCAGTCCTGTTAATGCGGAATCTTAATGCACCAAAGCTTTGTAAAACACGGCTACATAAACAAACGGCTACAAGTAACACCTAGGACGAAACATTGTAAAAGCTATTCGCGATGAAGGGTTCCGTAGTGGAGGTATCGACTTACCATAGCCATTATCTTCGACTACCTATTAATAGTATTTGTATAAACGATAAAGCTATATTTGCAGTTTTTAAGATGTGCTTTATTTCAAAAACTGCTGACTACATATCGTTTAAGCCAAGTTTTTTGGACATTTTAAAACGATCTACAGCATATGTTTTTAAGGTTTGTCACTCTCTTACTTTAAAAGTTAGAGGGGGACACACACCCATTTTTCCGCTTTGGAACCGTATATCTTTCAAACGATTGACTTTGAGAAAAAATGGTTTTAGAAACCTCAAAGTAATTTAAGACGACCCATTTTCCACATCAGTTCCATGTATGAAGAGCCCTCCTTAATATTCAATATTTTTTATCTTAATATATAAAATTCTTGCGTTACTGACTGACTGACAGACATGCAACAGCCGAAACTATTGGACGCAGGAAGCTGAAATTTGGCATGTATGTTCCTTGGGGACCGTAAGGGTACACTGACACAAGAGATTTCCCGAAATTCCCACGGGATCGGCCAAAACAGGTAAATTAAAAAAAAAAGCAGGCGTAGCTGCTGGCATCCGCCATCACAGAATAGGTACATCTACCTACCAATTTTTAAATGTGTAAACTGAATAGTTCCGGCATAAAGAGGCTATGATTTATGGATAGACTGACAGACATAGCGCGTCTATAAGGATTTCGTGCTAAGCCATTTTTGACTACGAAACTCTAAAAATACTGTTTACTGGAATGTTTTAAATGCTTCTTGCGGTTATATTTCTTATTAGTTCCTATGAACAGAATTAAAACGAAAATTACTATCAAACGATGAAGGAGTTTTGTGTTACCACGAATTAAACGTGAGCGAAGCCGCGGGCAAAACCTAATATGTAGTTTATGTATATATATATATATATTTACATCCCCATGTTGATATTGCGTCCTACATGGCGGTTTTTACCGATGATGTTGCGTCCGACTGACTTGTTGCGTCCTGTATACGGACGCAAGATTGACCATCTTTCAAATTCAGCCAGGAGCCATCAAAAGATCAGTACAATGCATGAATGAAATATTGGCATGGACGTAGTTTTGTCACGAGAGTGAATTTCAGCGTATTTTTTAGTTCCGCAGTGAGCCGCGCGAATTTTAGAGGCCGCTACTGAGAGATGTATATTAATGGCGTATATTCATTATTTTGGTGTCATACATCATGCCGATAATATTGCTTCCGTAATTCTTATTCAGTATATTAAAAAGTTTTTATCGATTCTAATTAGCGATTTAATTGCGTCCAACAAAACGGCGCAAATACGAAGATGGCTAGTGTGAGGGGGAGTTAGCACACGGCTTACAACCTGTTAGAGGCCCGCAGCGTAATTTTGTTTACACCGTTTTGACTAGCCAGCCGGGGCGGATGCATAAACACTTGTGGTGTGAAGTGGAAGTAAAATAACCAGCAACACGAAAAGAAGTGCCAGGTTACTTTCATTTGCAAGTAACTAGTATCATAAAGTTCAATTAAAATGATTACTAGGTAATAGGTAAATGAGTATTTTTAAGTAAATAACTCGTAATCAAATTGTAAGCTGAGAGTAAATATTATATTTCTTGTAAATATACCAAGAAATGTAGAGTATGTTTTGTTTACTTAACTCGTACTTCCTTCAATAAAACATTTTTTTGCTGAATTAGGTAAAGCTATCAACAAAAGCTTTACATATAATTGACAATAATAAACATAAGTATCAAACGATGTAACAACATTCCTTCTTTAAGTGAAAGGGTGCATTTGTAAGAAAACCTACTTTTTACCTCAAATTTTTTTACGCATATTTTACGGTTTTATTTAGCTTGACCAGTTTATTTGTTTGTTTGGGTCAAATTTACAACAAAAATATGTCTAGTGTTGTTGATTAACTTGATTGAATCGTGAAAAAAATTGTAATTTTATGATTATGGTCTTAATTTTGTACTTAATAACTCGGCAAAAATAAAGCTTGATGGTATTACCGATACAATTCCTTTCTTCTTGATGCTTCCTTAGTTGGGCCCCTTGATGGCCCTTGGTTACTTCCCTTGATGCCACCTTGGTTATAGGTCGCGCCACACAAGTTAGCGGATGTTACATAAGCTACAAGCTGCACAATATCCAATCATCGCGCAGCTTTATATGAGGTTCAGTCAGGATTGGATATTTCGCAGCTTGTAGCTAACTTCACATTCACCAACTTGCTTCCCTTGATGCCTCGCTCGATACCCACTGGTTGTCTTTATATATTTTTTTACTCGTCTAACCTGTTATCGTGGAGTGAGTGGGTCAGTTGTCGGTGACTAATTTTATTTTTCACCAAAGATGGCACACAACAGATTTTAATCGTGTACAAAATTCGAATAGTTCACTTAAGTTGATATATACTACTCAAAACAAAATAAGGGCCACTAGTTTATTTACATTTAAGTGCACTTTAGTAAACTGAAAGTGACTGATAAGTAGCATTATATTGATATTACGAACTCTTTGGTGTTTGGGGGTGTAAGGGGTTAAGACTTCCACCTGTATCAAACCCAATTGTCAACCTCACCTGCTCGCGGTGCACCCTGCAGACCAACGAACGAGGCCCTGGCGACCGACATTCTGGCGGAATAACCAGACATCACTTCAGGCAGGCAGAAATACCTGTACATGAATTGCACACCTTAAATTCACGGGTTTCCCTATCTAAGCGGATAGGTTTTTGTACGTCAGATGGCAATCGGTACACAACGGTAATAAACCCAAAAATAAAGCCGAATTTTTAGATAGAAGTATGGACAAGTTACAAAATGTATTGCGGATAAGAAATAGGGCGTCGCCACAAAACGACGCGCAGACACATCGCCCTACATCTGCGAATAGTTTGCTAGGGCTACCGAGTCATGGACGGGCTCGGCTAACGACGCGAGTCCCAAATTGTAACTTGAAGATACGCTTCGCTACTTTGAATGTGGGAACACTTACAGGGAAGACAAAGGAGCTGGCTTCACTATTCAAACGTAGAAACATAGATTTTGTCTGCCTACAAGAAACTCGATGGACTGGATCGAAAGCCCATCAAAAACATCGGAGAGGGCTACAAGCTTATGTACGTCGGTGAAAAGCACGGAAGAAATGGCGTAGCAATTGCTGTCAAAGATGAACACCTTAGTAACATCCTAGAAATAAACCGCACCAATGATAGACTAATGGCTGTAAAAGTGATCATAGAGGGACAAACTATAAATTTAATATCTGCATACGCTCCCCAAGCAGGTTGCAGTCAAGTGGAAAAGGACAACTTTTGGACAACTCTTGAAGGTACCCTCCAGCAAGTCCCCCAAACGGAAACTGTAATACTAGGAGGATATCTAAACGGTCACATAGGAGCATCGAACGATGCGTTCAAAAGAGTGCACGGAGGTCACGCCTATGGCACACTGAATGACGTTGGGAAAGTCATACTCTCTACAGCGGCAGCATTCGATCTAGCTATCGTAAATTCGTTCTTTTCGAAAAAGTTAGAGCACAAGATCACGTACAAGAGCGGGGCAACATCATCGCAAATTGACTACATCTTAATCAACCGAGCTTATATCGGGCGCGTCACAAACTGTAAGGTAATCCCGGGAGAATCAGTTACTACCCAACATCGGCCTGTTGTGATGGACATGACGTTTAAGATAACAGCCAAGGAGAAACCAACACAAACCCCGGATCTCACGAAATGGTGGCACTTAAAAGGTGCCAAAATCCCCGAATTCTGCGAGCACCTTGCGCACCTCGAGATTGACGAGAATGCAGACATTGATACTATATGGGAACACTTGCGCAAGTCCATCATTACGGCTGCAAATAAGGTTCTTGGTCGCACAAAAGGAGGTCGAAGAACAGAAAAGGAATCATGGTGGTGGACAGATTCAGTTCAGACTGCTATACATAAAAAGAAAACCGCCTTTAAGACCTGGCAATCCACTCAAACACCAGAGGACCGAGAAGCTTACAAAATAGTGAAAAAACAAGCTAAAAAGGTAATAGCCAAAGAACAGGCTAACTTCCACAAAAACCTTTACAAAACTCTAGACAGCAAAGAAGGCCAGAAACACATTTACAAGCTCGCGAAACAGCGTTGCCGGGACGCAAAAGATCCTGCTAGGTGTAGAGCCATCAAATCTCCAAACGGCGACTTGTTGTACAAAGACAGAGATGTAATAAAAGCTTGGCATGAACATTACAAAAAACTACTGAACCCAAATAGACCTTCAACCGAACTTCCAGAGGAACAAAAAAATCTGGGTCTCATACCACCAATACACCCGAGTGAAATAAAGAAAGCTTTACAAAAGATGTCCAACAAGAAAGCTATAGGACCTGATGGCATCCCAATAGAGGCTTGGAAATGTTTACGCGAGCGAGGCGTTGCACTGCTGACTCTTTTCTTTAACTGCCTGATGCGATCTTCTAAGATGCCTGATGCATGGAGGCTGAGCACTATAGTTCCAATTTATAAGGGAAGAGGCAGTAAGTACGAGTGCGACAACTACCGCGGTATCAAGCTCTTAAGCCATACGATGAAGCTTTACGAGAGAGTGATTGATAGTCGCCTAAGATCCGAGTGCGAACCTTCAAAAAATCACTATGGCTTCGTACCCGGCTTATCGACCACCGACCCGATGTTTGCTCTTAATACGATCGCAGAGGAGTATCGTGCCAAAAACCGACCATTGTACGTTGCATTCCTGGACATGGAAAAGGCATTTGATCGAGTTCCGAGGGAAAAAATCTGGTGGAGTCTACGTAAAAAGAACGTCCCTGAACAGTACATCAGCATTATCGCCGACATGTACGGGTGTGCGAGGTCGATGGTTCGGACAGTAGTAGGGATAACAAAGCCAATAGCGGTCACAGAGGGTGTTCATCAAGGTTCGGTACTGAGCCCCTTTTTGTTTTGCTTGGCGCTAGACTCTCTCACTGAGGCAGCACAACACTCAGCGACATGGACATTTATATACGCAGATGATGTAGCCATATGCACCGAGAGCCGGGCCGAGTTGCATCAGGCTCTTTTGTCATGGAAACACCAGTTACAGACCGGTGGCCTAAGTTTGAGTGTTACTAAAACTCAATTTATGTCCCTTAACGAACCAGATGCCAGCAATAACAGCCCAATTTTGATCGATGGACAGGTAGTCACAATGTGCGATCAATATAAATATCTGGGCACTATGATGCACGTTTCGGGGAGCATAGAGGCTAACATTCAACATCGGATAGCCGCAGCGTGGCTTAAATGGCGAGAAGTGACTGGCGTCATCTGTGACAAAAGAATGCCTGTCAAACTCAAGGGCTTGGTTTACAAATCAATAATTAGACCAGTTCTTACGTACGGTAGTGAAACATGGGCCGTTACCAAAAAGAACGTGCATACCATTCAAGTTGCCGAAATGAAGATGCTGAGATGGATGTGCGGCGTAACCAAGCTCGACAAAATCCGCAACGAGTTCGTGCGAGGTAGCTTGGGAGTACGCAACATTGCAGACAAAATGCAGGAGAGTAGGCTGCGATGGTATGGCCACGTAAAAAGGAGGCCACCGGAATACGTAGGAAACTTGGCATTACAACTCTCGATCCCCGGTCAAAGATCCAGAGGCCGACCTAAAACGAGATGGAGAGATGTAGTGTCAAGAGATATGAAGGAGTGCCAGATATCCGAGGAACATGTCGAGGACCGAGCGAAGTGGAGGAGATTGACAGGGAAGGCTGATCCCACCACCATATGGGATTAATAGCCAGGAAGAGAGAGAGAGAGAACTCTTTGGTGTTTGATCTCTTTTATGCTGGTGTTCGTGTTCCTAATTTGAAAAGTATTGGACATCATTCCAAGAAAAAAATAATGTTATTCTTAAGTTTTTCTTCGATTGTCTTCTTAACTTGTCTCGCGTTAATCATTCAACCATTACGAAGGCACATGAATACAATTACGGCAACCAGAGTCATTACTATGACTCAAGAAGGCCGTTCTCATCGATAAGGCCGTTCTCATCGTTACGTGGGTTTGCAGTTGGGATTTTCTTGAAGAGCTGTCCAAAATGTATGGAATTGCTTCCAAGAGACCGGCGGTGCTACCAGGAGACTCGGTTCAGGTAGAGTTCGTGTAACAACGGCGCACGAGGATTGGTACATCCAACTAAGTGCTCGTCGTGATCGTACAGTTACGGGCCGTAAGTTACAACACCGCCTACGGCTGACAACGGGTACCCTTGTCAGTGATCAAACTATACGTAATCGATTGCACGAAGACCAGCAAATGTCAAGACGGCGAGTTTTTCAAATTCCTCTGACCAGGGTTCAACGTGCAAACCGTTTAAGATTCTCCCGTCAGTATTTGAACTGGGGGATTAATCAGTGGGGCAAGGTGTTTTTTACAGACGAATGCAAAGTAAATTTTTTTAATGATGATCGGCGTGTTAGGGTGTGGAGACCATGCGGCGAGCGGTTTACGGAGTCCTGCATCCGCGAAGTTGACCGTTTTGGTGGTCCCAACGTAATGGTTCGCTCCATTTTACCATTTTAAATGCGGGTACCGTAACTGCAGAACGTTACATCGAGGATGTCAACAGACCTCAAGTGATCCCATTTGCACAGCGAGTGGGGCCTGGATTCATTCTGAAGCAAGACAATACACGTGCACACACAGTTAGATCGACCCAAACTGTCCTAGATGGGTCTCATATTGAGGTATTACCATGGCCAGCTAACAGTCTGGATTTAATTCCAATCGAGCAATTGTGGGACCAATTGAAACGAAGGGTTAGAGTGAATGAGCAAGGGGTCTACAATCAACAGCAGCTGATTGACGCTTTAAAACGTGCTTGGGAGGAGATTCCGGATAAAAAAGTGAGGAATTTGATCCAGAGTATGCACACAACGCTTCTGGAGTGTATTGCTAAGAGTGGAGGACATACTCGTTACTAAAAAGAAGAAACTAAAGTGACAAGAACAGTTTTGTATTTTTTCGGTGATTTCTTTTGTTCATGTTTTACATTCAATATGGCCAATTTCAATATGGACTTAAAAAACAATTCCTGATCATTATTTTAAACAATTGTTAGCCTATATTAGAACCAATAACATTATTTTGTAGTTCTTCTTCTTCTTCTTGTCGTATCAATGGCGGTTATATAAGTTAAACAATTGTCTTTATTGTTTTCATGGTACAGCAAAAAATCTTAGTGGCCCTTATTTTGTTTTGAGTATTATATATATATTTTTATTATTCTTAATTTTCAAAAACAGCTCAGCTGATTTCGATAAAATTTAAAGGGACCAACATTGAAGTATGACCTATGAAAAAAAGAACCATTGAAAACGGTTCCTTATTGGCGGAGTAATCCGCAAAATAAATATACAAAAAAACATACAGTCGAATTGATAACCACCTTCTTCAAGTGGATTATAAATCAAATAACTTTGACTAGCAATATTATTCTTAAACTACTAGTACGATTTAAATGAAATTTGGAAATGTACCTCGTCATACGATATTCTCTTAGTTAGGTATTAAACATTCAGACGTCTAGGTTATCCATATGGGCTAAATTGCACCTGGAACCCAACATCCTAAGATCGGAGATAGTAACGGCCATTGGATCGTTAAAAACTAACAAAGCGCCAGGTCTGTATCAAATTACAGCTAAAGTGTCGAAGGTTCCGGGTGAAAAAGGTGTTGACACACTGCACAACATCTGCAACCACGTATAGTGGAACGGCAAGTGGCCCAAGGCCCATAAAAAAGGATCGACCAAAAACTGCGATAATTATCGCACACTCGCTTTAATTTGTCACCCAAGCAAAGTCCTGTTCATAAACAACCGGGTCCGGTATTATCTTGACTGGCAGATTCCGCAAAAACAGGCCGGTTTTGTCCAGGGAAAAGGCACGCGTGTACAAATATTAAACGTCAGACTAATTGTGAAAAAATGCTACGAGTTCGACACACCTGTCATAATGTCCTTCGTCGACTATAGTAAGGCATTTGACTGTGTCAACTGGGACTGTCTATTTTTATTTATTTAGGTTTGCTAACAATTGTAACAGTAATACAAGCAAATATTATAAACATCTTACGATCTAGAGTAACAGTTACATCCAATTATAAGCAAACACCACTTACACGTACAGTAACAAACATAAGTAAGTATTACTAATAACAACTTAAAAAAAGTACGGATTACAGTTCAGTTTTTTTTTACATAGCATACCTTTTCCTGATACAAAAATTCGCCAAGCATACAGAAATACATTTAAGTATAAGAAAGTATTACATTTTATAGTTTTGCGATATTTAGTAAGAGAATCAGCAAATATATCAACATCGTGATTGCAGAGGTTAAGCAGCTTGCACATGCGAGGGACAGGAGAAGTAGAGCCTGAAACAGTTTTTCTGGGTGGCGGATAAAGGAGACTGATGTATACTCTAGGATATTTGTATGGCACTCTAAAATTTATTCTATGAAGGAGTTGTGTACAGTCAATTTTGTTGCGGACAAGTTTTTATAAGAAAACCAGGTCTAAATATTTTCTTCTCTTTTGAAGTGTTTCCATTCTGTATTTTTTAAGTTTATACTGATAAGAAACCATTCTTGGGAAACGTGGGGGCGACAAGTGCCACAGAAATCTTTTTTGAATTCTTTCTAGCCTTAAAATATGAACGGCATAATGCGGTCGCCAAACTACACTACAGTATTCTAAATGACTTCTCACAAAACTATTGTATAACAAAAATGTTGTATGAGGCTTGCGAAAATCCTTTCCATTTCTTACAATAAAGCCCAGAGATCTAGATGCTTTCCTAATGATAATTTCCAAATGAGGTACAAAGGTTAACTTTTTGTCTAACAAAACGCCAAAATCTCTAACACAATCACATTAATTTAATTCTACGCCGTTGATCGAGTATTTTGATGTTATGTGGTCAATCTCACGAGTAAACTTCATACTGACATTTATTTGGATTCAATTGCATACCATTGTTATGACACCATATAGACAACGAATCCAGATCTTTCTGAAGAAGTAGGGCCTCATTAAGTGACTTTACAGGCTTAAAGGTTTTAAGGTCATATGTGAATAGCAAGGCAGGGGTGAAAGCAGTTCGGCAGGTCATTGATAAACATATTAAATAATAATGGCCCTAAGTGTGATCCTTGAGGCACTCCTGAAGTTATGAAGCGTGTGGATGATTTGAAGCCATTCAATACAACCTTGGAGTCACGATAGCTTAAGTATGATTTTATCCACTTGTAGATTGGTCCACCAAATCCGTACATACATAATTTTTCTATGGAGGGTCTTATCAGAACTGGGTGTACCTCATCACTTGATTGCACTTCTGCAATCTTTATATCACAAGAACCAAAGTGTGGTGAGGATTGACGGTACAAAATCTAAACCATTCAGTTTTGAAAAAGGAGTTTGACATGGCTGCGTCCTTTCACCCATCCTATTCAATATAAACGGTAAATATATAGTGAGGCGTACATACGTGCGATAGCTGGGAGGGACGCATCACCATTGGTGGACGCAAAATCTGTAATTTGCGTTATGCAGACGACTCCACCTTGCTAGCGCCGAGATGATCACCTTACTGGATAGGATGGAGCGCATCAGCAGTGAACTAGGTCTCTCTATAAACAGGTCCAAAACGAAGATCATGGTCATAGATCGCACAGGCAAGCTTAAGCCCACTGGGTCACTCAATTTAGAGACGGTTAACAGCTTTATATACCTGGGTTCAAGCATTAGTAATAATGGTTCTTGTGAATCTGAGGTGCGAAGAAGGATCGGGATGGCAAAAGGAGCCATGGCACTGCTGTCAAAGATATGTCTAGAATATCTCTCTGAAAACCAAGATCAATATTGTATGCAATCTGGTGTTCTCCAAATTCTTGTATGCCGCAGAGACATGGACACTTGAAGAAAGATGACCGTGATCGCACTGATGCTTTCGAGATGTGGTGCTGGAGGAAGATGCTGGACATCCCTCCCCTGGACAGCACACCGCACCAACGTATCGATCATACAGGAGCTCAAGATCCAGACGAGGCTTTCCACCATCTGCCTGCGCAGAGTTCTAAAGTACTTCAGGCACATTGCGAGGAAAGACAGTGATAACTTGGAAAAGTTAATAATCACTGGCAAAGTGGAAGTAAAAAGACCGAGAGGCAGAAGCCCAATACGTTGGATCGACCAGATCCGCACGACTCTTAACACCACGGTATCGTGTACCGTGGTGTTAAGAGTCGTGCGGATCGCTCTCCACTCAGCAGCAGATAGGAATAGATGGCAGGAAGTGGTCCGCAATAGACTGTTGTCCACGAGGTGGTCACGACCCTCAGCATTGAGGAAACCGACGCGAGAAGAAGGTTATTCAATCTCGAGTAAATAGGTAGGCAGGTATCATCTGCGTTAGTGTGCTACAACCTCGACAACATATTTGCTTAACATCAGGCAGTACGTAGTACATCGATATGGTTAGAACAAAAATGCCAACTCAATTATGACTGTAATAAGCTTTTTTTATCCTTGATAGCGCTCATATCAAATCAGGCTGTACGGCATTGAACCTAAAAAATCGAGAAAAAAAGCTCAGTCGTTAGATTTACGTTTACCGAAGCCATTCAGGCCATTTTCAAGTCTCTGTAACTTTGTTCTGGATATAGCTAGACATCTGAACATTTCATTATCAAGAGAAAATCTTTATAATAATAGTAGATTGTATGACAAGGTAGCAAAATGTTATTTTTACGGCGAGGGCGCTACTTTGAACCACGAGCGAAGCGAGGGATTCTAACGTAGAATCCTGAGCGCAGCGAGGGGTTCAAAATACATTCCCCGAGGGAAAAATAATTTGCTCTCGAGTCATATACTCTGTTTTCCATCCCCTTTCTATGAGAAAATAAATAAGAGACGGTGTTATGTAATTAATGAATATATTTAATAAAATTAGACGTGTGAATATAAGTTAAAACAGTTATAAAGAACAATGCCCATTTTTATTAGAGATGCCGGCCCAGATGTGGACAGTCAAAAATCGTAGTAGTTGTTATTGCATTCGATAAAAGAGTGTTAAACTAGAATTTTGAGATTGATTAGAGGTCCGTCACATTCATAGTTTTATTACAAGAAGTACTTTTATATGCTCACAAAACATTAGGTGTGTACCCACTTTTATTAGGATAGTTAAAGTATTTCTTAGTTTTGAGTAGAAAGGAATGAGTTAATCATTTGGTAAGGGTAGAAATCAGAAAGAAAAAGCCAGAAGTCGTAAAAGATCCAAAAACATAAAAAGAATTCACAATGTGCACGAGCAAAACAAATAGGTAACAGACAAAATAAACTGAATATGACATTATTGACATTTACTTAAGAGTAAGAAAAGTGTTGCTATTTAACATTTTTTAAATGATATTGATTAATCGATTCCTCCGATTCCTCCTTCCAAAGGAGAGGCCTAGTCCAGCAGTGGACTCTTAAAGGCTGATGATGATGATTAATCGATATGGATTTCGGACGTACATACATACTACATATTTGGTTCAAAATCGAACTTATTTGTAGTTAATCGCATATTTACCTTAAAATACACACATTTTAAATGTTTAAGGACCAAGTAGAGATTTGCTATTAACTCAAATCATTTTGAGTAGAGAAAATGTAAAATCGATAAAAAAGAAGTGGTAAGCGATTTAATATTATGATTTCTTTACTGGCAATTTCTGATCTATTACGTGTTGGCTATTTAGACGTTAACACATCTTTTTAAACCTATTTATTGAATAAGTTTCTCGGCACACCTTTAGTAATGCCTATAAATTAAGTTATAAATAAAAAGGATTATTCAACAACTAATTGAAACTTTATTGTGCTGTTCATGAGTTCCAAACCGGGCCAGAAATGGGCATTGTTCTTTATATTTTCCTCTTTCACAACTCGACGTAGAACTCATTATTTTTGCAAATTTCAATAAATTATGTACCTACTGATTACGAGAACAGAGTCGTAATTCGCGCGCTGTTTTTTTGTTAGCGCAGGTCACGCCCGTGCAGCCAACACGTACCAGCCAGTTATTTATACAATTTTCGTTCAATTTCTATGAATGATATACGTTCCAAATTCAAATCACTTTTCCGCCCGCTAAAAAATGCTTAACAGAAAAGAGCTATTTCTCCAACTAAAAGAGGAACAAAGCGACACTTTTCGAATAGAAGGGATGACAAATATATTACAGAGTTTCATCCAAATCGAACTAGTACTTTAAAATTATTGATTGTCATACTCACTCAACGGTCTTCATAAAATTCTAAGGTATTTCTAGCATACATAGGTACAAGCTTGTAATTTTGATGATCATTATCAAGCATAAAAAAAATAAAAAAATCCTTAAACCTTCAGGAAAAATTCAAACAAATGTACCTTTTTAATTTTGGTCTAGTTTTCATATTTTAGAATCTACACAAATAAGTCTATGAACCTTAGTAGTACGTAGATTAAGTATTAATTACTCCACCAAGATTACTTTGCGGTTTAGAATTCGGAATTCAGTTTATGTCCCTACTAGATTCAAATATTTTTGGCTATCTAGAAGTACTCGTAGGGTAGGATCAGGGTAGGGATCGGGCAGGCACCGGGAAGGGACCGCCGAGAAGCACGGGTGGAGGTGCATAAGTCTTTTTTAGGTTTCACTGGTGGAGGGCATTAGTTGGGGTTCATAGTTGAGGACACGGGTGGGGGTTCACGGGTGAGGACAAGGGTGGGGGTTCACTGGTGAGGGCACGAAGGGGTTCACGGATGGAGTACATAAGTGGGGATGCAGGTGCGAACTCATGGGTGGGGGTACGGGTGGGGGTTCACGGGTGTAGGCACGGGTAGGGGTTGACGGATGAGGGCAAGGGTAGGGGTTCACGGATGAGGCCAAGGGTGGGGGTACACGGGTGAGGCCATGGGTGGTCGTTCACTGGTGAGGGCACGGGTGGGGGTTTACGGGTGAGGGTACGGGTGGGGCTTCACGGGTGTTTGCACTGTTGGGGGCAAGGATGGGGTACGGATGGAGGTTCACGGATGGGGGTCACGGTGGGGTGCAGGGTAGAATAACACCCCATGAGGAGAGATGTTTGATAAAGACCATTACTAGCAAAAAGAAGTGAGATTTCAACAAAAACATTTCACGTAAAAAGAACAACAACTTGAGCAATAGTTCTTCAATATATAGTTGTGAGATCAAATATGGCAACTAATGGTAGGTACCATTCGAAACGGTCATGACGGCTGGAACACGAGAGTGTACGGTATCGATAAATATATCAGTTTAGGAGGAAGCATCATTCTCAACACAATATATCGTGGGTATAATGGAAGAACTAAATAACTCCGATTTTGGCCAAATTGACCTTTTACCATTTACGTGAACCCCAAAATGTGCCGCATCTTTTGGTCTTACAAACATTCTTATATCTTAACCCAGTCCAAAAATAAAGTAATTTTTGTGTTTCAATTGTCGAAATAGATAAGTCTAAATGAACATTAAATATTAGTAAAAAAATTACTAACTCTATAAATAAATGAACAACTGTGACTTCTGATCACTTGAGTATGAAATGAATTAGCTAAATTGAGTTATTTAGTTCTTCCGCACACGAAAATATTTTAATGAAACTAATCAAGTTGAAGGAAAACTAAACAACTCGAGTTATTTATTCGGGCATTAATGAGCGTTCTTTCGTTTTTAAATAGGTATTTTTATTTATTTCTTCTTCGAGAAAATGTAAATTTATAAGAGATTCCAATCAAATAAATGTCAATAGGTGAAGTTATTTAATATTTCTATTTATAGTATACGCACGTAAGCAAAGTTATCGTGCAATTCAGTAGAACAAATTAGCGCGAAATAATGTAAACCTATAGACCAACCATTCTCAAAGTGTGCTCCGCGGAGCGCCAGGGCTCCACGAAGCATCTCTATAGGCTCCACGAAAATTTTGCTCCAATTAAAATAAAATTACTTAAATATAACTAAATCACTAGGTAGCAGAATACAGCAAAGTGATCGATTTAGATTCTAAACTCATTGCAACTTTAAGTAGTAGTACTTGCAATATGCTATGTTTTTACCGGCATTTTATTACAATCGGATAATTATATTATAAACAGATATACTATTATTAGGGGAAAGTGGTTACCCTTCGTACACTTTTTAGATTTTATTTTTTTAACTTTGCAATTAAATGATGAATTTACCTAGTTTATGTACCTAACTGTAACAAATATATTGTAGTTTGTTACAAAAAGCCCGAAACTATTATGTCAAAAGGTTAAAGGGTTATGGCCATTTTTTTACGATAAGATATTTGTGGGGTACATTCATACAGGGTTATTAAAAAGCCAATTAAAGTCCTTAAATTTTCATTAATTATTATAAAAATATTTATTTATCAAAGAACTAACTTCATTATAAGTGACTTGACTCATAGCCGTTAAACTTTAGAAAAATAAAAACGTTCATCCTTAGTTCACTTATTGATAATTCTAAAAGGTTATTTAGCGCGTCTTACTCGCGATAAATAATATATTTAAGGCATAAATATCTCGGTATTTGCCAACGTTTCGGCCGACTTGCTTCAGCCGTGGTCGCGGCGGAACTGGTGAGCTCAGCGCCGTTAATTATGGCTTGTCTCATGCCTCAGAAAGCAGCTCTTTAAGACTGGGCGGTGTGGACACCCCTCCCTACTTTTTTCTGACATCAACATTTGATGTCTTCCAGCCACCGGTGCAGGCTAGGTTTCTTAAAGGCTTTAGTACCGGGGGCCAAATCCATACAGAGCATAATTTTTATAGGTTATTTAGAAATCCGAAGAGTAAACCCCACCGCTGTGGCTGACTTTTGTGGATTACGAAAATGCCTCCAACCCCATTGGAACTGGGCTGTCCTACAATGCACTGCCTACACTACATGTCGCTCAGAGAGCTATGAAATGGATAAAGGATAACAGGATTTCGCTGATGGATAATTTCCAGAACGAGATTATCCGGCAGAAGACCAAAGAAACTGACATAGATCAGAGTTATAGCAAATTGAATGGGGGAACTTATGGCCAGTCGTTTAAAAAGCAGGTTCTTAAATTAAGGCCACGCCTCAGCAAGCGTAGTGTTGGCCACCAGAATGGGCCTTGTGGCATACCCTGGGGTGGCCCACCTCTAGGAGTGATAAGCTGATGAAATGAGCTAAATGAGAAGAAGTAGTTAATATACTTGTTTGACCATTATACGCCCCCTTCCTATTATGAAAGCCTAAAGGTGAGAAAATACGTCGCGAGATAGCGAGCAAGGCGTGACGTAGCAAACCGATATTCCGAAAAGGTAGACAGAAGTTGTAATTATTACACCCACATTTGGCCATATCATGCATTTTTAGGTCCTACGTAAAAAGGGAGTCTCTTGCCTAACCCGGGAATCGGACCCAAGACCTCTCGATCAACAGACGGTTATTTACTGTGCCATGGAGGCAATCAGCGACAAAATAAATATAAAATATACGAAGATTTATGTCAGTGATATAGTCTTTTCTACAAATGTGGACCTTTTTGCTCAACTTCTTCCTACAATTTGTCTAGTAATTTAGCATAGTATGCTGCAGTAATAGTTATCCCTTTCGATCTCTCTCCATGAACATCTCAAAAAGCAGTTAGCATTACCTTACCAGCAGAATAAACGGCCTTTGTCCTTTGGAGTCGGTTCCTCCTTAGCAATTTACTGTTTGGAATGTATTATTTATTTGGGCGTATAATGGTGTACCCACGTTTCATCTACAGTCTTTATTTGGACCAAAACTTGGATGTATTAGGCCTTAACTACGCAAACAGAGCTTAAAAAAAATGTTCATTTGACGGGTCAACGCGGTTTTGGTCCTAACGTGAGCAAACGCAGCACCCATCGCGCTGGGAGCTTGCTCATGCTTAAATCTTCATTTAATATGTAACTAATTCATTTGTTGGTAATTTTCATACCCTCTGCTATATCTCTTACTCAATTCAGCGGTCGTCTAGCACCATTTGGTGAAATTTTGCGAGGTTATCTTCAGTGGTTACTGTGTTTGGACGTCCCGGACCTTAGCTCCCTAGCTCTTACGACCAGGTTTAAATTTAGCTGCCCAAAATTTCATTGCACTAAATGATGGAGCAGTGAGGCAGCGATAGCCTAGTGGAGTAGGTACTAATAGTTGTCCATGCAGGGGGTATCGGGTTCGAATCTACGGCACGCACCAATGACTTTTCAAAGTTAAGTGCGTATTAAATTGTTAATTATCGCTTGCCCCGTGCCTCGGAGCACGTTAAACTGTCGGCCCTGGCTGTCTGGAAGATCTTTGACAGTCGTTACAGGGATTCCGTACCCTCAAATAAACTGATACTGGTCTAAACCATGGAATATCGCTATCCCTTTGGGTTGCGGAGATCAAACGGTTGTCGCTCTGTGGAAAAGTTGATATTCTGTCATACCTGATTAGATCAATAAGCGGACCTCGGGCTCTAAGACGTGTAAGTCTTGGATGCAACCGGATAAGGCTAGCGCGATCATGATGGAGCAGAGAGTGCCCATGATTTAAATATATATATATATATATACACACACGCTGATTTTTAATTGGTTTTGGAGCGAAAGCCATCTCATTACTTATCGTTAACAGAACCTAACCAGCTAATACAATTTGAAATCTAGGCTATAAAAATCGTAACAAAAATAATAAGTTATTGGTTCGAGAGTTCGTAGTTTTACCTCTCTTAAGAAAGAAATCGCGCGCGCCGATGTATGTTCGATCGTGCCACACACATACCTACACAGATAGATTATTAAACGTACGACACACACAGATAAACATTGCACTGTAGGTACAGACCACGCCCCCGGCGCGTACGCGCATCGCAACGCGGGGCGACAGGGGTGGGTGCGGGGGTCGGTTGCAATTTGCCGCTCGTCACTCGGACAGTTAGTCTCGCGAAATTAGGTCAACGAAACGCCCGTACGTCACGTTGCACCCCGTTACTGTACCCGTGTTACGTCGCGCGCGCTTCATAATGGATCGGCATTACCAATATTCTAATATTGAGTTCGCGGCTATGGTGCGAGTGTATCACATGTCTGGTGAAAATATGGAAGAGGCGAGGCGCATGTATTCGTTACCAGACCACCTGGAATCTTTGCGCACGCGAGGTATTCCCTCACCCCAAGTGCCATCGGCAAACACAATCCTGGCTGTTGTACAGCGCCTCATAGACTTCGGCCAATTTAGAGTTCCCTCACAGGAACAGCTCGAGGCCGCCCAGCAGTGTATACGGTGCAGTTCGAACAAGAAATAATAGATTATTTTGAAGAGGACCCCAGACGAAGCACAAGAACGCCTGCAAGACGCTTCAATGTTAGCCAACATTTGGTGTGGAAACTTTTAAAATCAAATGATATGTACCCATATCATTTTCGGCGTGCTCATGCCATTTACCCAGGTGATGCTGAACACCGCATAGCATTCGCACAGTGGATTTTAAATAATCAAAATAATAACATCCTCTGGACAGACGAGTCAACTCTTACTCGTGTTGGTATTTACAATAGCCACAACGAGTATTACTGGTCGTTCAATAACCCACATTTAATAAAAGAGCACGCCCATCAAATACGCTTTAGTGTAAATGTATGGGCGGGTATTATTAATGATTGTGTGATTGGGCCTATCTTCATTGAAGGAAATCTGACAGGACGTTCGTACCTTGAAATGCTGCGAAACATTATACCTGACCTGCTGGACGATGTGCCTCTCGCATACTTGCAAGGTCTTTATTATCAACACGACAGCTGCCCGGCGCATTTTGAAAGAGCGGTGCGGGCGCACTTAAATGATGTGTTTGGTGATAGGTGGATAGGCCGCGGCGGGCCAGTGGCTTGGCCAGCCCGGAGCCCCGATCTGACTCCTCTAGACTTTTATTTGTGGTCCGAGGTAAAGAGACTCGTATACACTGAGGAAATGGAATCACGAGAACAATTAAAACGTGCGATAGTGGACGCTTTTGACAAAATAAAAAGTGATAGAGACACATTAGTGAAGTTAAAAGACAATTTAGTAAAACGTGCGCGAGTCTGCATACAAGAGAATGGGGGACATTTTGAACAATTACTAAGAGTGCGAGAAATTTAAAAATGTGAAGTAGATATTGATTGGATTGAGAGGTAATTTATTTGATTAATTAATTATTGTAAATACGTTGATTCCAATTTTTTAAATACGCCGGAAATAAGTTGCTACGAATTTAATAAAATCTTTTTCTAGTTACATAATGAGAATTTACTTTGTTACATTAAGTATTACTAAGCTAATAACTAACATTCTACTAACTTATTGATTGTAAGTACCTACAGCTTATTTTCGACGGCCCGTGTAAAGTATGAAGGAAAGGTTGGAGTCATTAGTAGAAATACTATTTACCTGTTTTTTATTAAGTATTCGCACTATTAATTTACTTTAAAACCAGCAAATTCGCCATCGTAATTAATTAGTGTTTTTCTAATTAGCTATCATTAACAAAAGACAACGTATGAAAGGTGTAAATTGATTGTAATGTACCTAGGCAGCAGAAAGCAGAGGTAAATGATTTGGTTTATTCATTATTGAATACCTACTGTGATTTCATTCTTAGAAACACGCAAGTATGAACTTTTGTATTGTTAAAATCTTTGTCTAGTTATTCAAAAGATAATGCAGGTACCTATGACTAATTACGTAACTAATAATTCTTAGTTTATCGTTTTTCTACTATTTAATATTGTGATTTCGTAAACCCACAGCTTATTTCGACGATTTTAGATTCTAAGTCCGAGTAATGTACCAAGGAATGATTGAATAGGTACAGCTTTTTAGTTACTTACGTTTATTGTTTTTATTATTTATTATTGGTATAGCTTTTTAGTTACTTACGTTTATTGTTTTTATTATTTATTATTATTGCCGTGTGGTTGATGGCATAGAATACAAGTGTCACCACCCCCTATCTTCCCGTGGGTGTCGTAAGAGGCGACTAAGGGATAACACGATGCAAATACCATCTTTGCGTAGAGACACAGAATAATTAATAGTACTGTAGAGATGGAAAACTCGACATCAAACCCTATACGACTGCCTCGTTGGTCTCGCGGCATAAATGTGCGCGTGAGTTCGGGAGGTTCCGGGTTCGATTCCTGGGTCGGGCAGTGTTATTGGGTTTTTCTTTCACGAAATTCTCAGTAGCAGCACGGAGTCTGGAAATGTGCCCGGTACGGCAATAGGCTCGCCCCTTATTACGTAGGACTAAAGTATATCTGGCGAAAAGTGGGTGTAGAAATACACTTCTGCCTACCCCTTCGGGGATAAAAGGCGTGACGTTATGTATGTATGTGTATGTATGTATGTATTATTTATTACTGCACTTCATGGTTGGCGTAGTGGTTTAAGCGATGTTTCACACAACACTGTGTGATTCATAAATTGACCGTAGTCCGTGTCGACTGCTGTGTCCGCTAGTGGTAGGTTTGGAATGTCCCTCGTGAGACAGGATTTAGCACTAGGGTGCGGGAGAGGTTCTTAAAAAGATAACAAAATATGAAAATAAATGTGTATGAAATTGTTGGCATCGTAATTACCTAAATCGTGTTTTCTAAGTAAATTACGTACCTATCTCACTATCAGTGCGCACTAACTATCTACAACTTACAACCGCTGTAGGTAAACAGCTGACGGCTGCGCCCGGCGCGCGCGGCGAGGTCATGACCGCGCGGCGCTCGAACACTACCTACTCATAAACAAGCGTGTTTTACTACGTATTTCCAGCAGTTACTGACTTTTATAACTTTTTTGTTTTAGGTGCTAGTTCAATTTTGATTTTGAATATGAATAGAGGATTTTATTTCGGCCATGAGGTTTTTTTTTCCTAAACCAATTAAAAATCAGCGTGTATATATATATATATATATACACCGCTATTTTTTAATTAGTACAAAAAATTAAACACAATACTAAGTATCTTTAACTGATCATATTTATGTAGTTAAAAAATAAAAACACTAAGTCTCAAAACTGTCCACAATAATACGTGATAATTGGTAAATGCAATACTAATACTACGACCGACCTGAGTACTACGAGTATCATAGTAAAATGAACCATTGATAAATACCACTCCCTCCCGCCCCTCTGCGCCTGCGCCACGCCCCTACGATGCAACAAACAGTGCTAAATTGCTAGCGAAAGTGAGCGTATCTAATTTCGTTGCAGAAGTTAATTGTTTGTCTACGTTTGCCCGACGCGGTGGCCTATCATATCAGTTCATATCACGGGAGTAGGCTACTAGCAGTGGACGTCTCTAGGCTGACATGATGATGATAAAATAATATTTGTAAATAGCATAGATTCTAACTTCATAAATACGCCAAAATTACACTTTTCTTTTAGTCCAGAACACCTTCTTTTATTTTGATATTTGTTTGCTTTCTAATTACATGCCTCCGTATTTAATTACTTGTTAAACGATAAATTTTACCGGTCCTAAGCCCGAATGAAGTATGAAAGAGAGGGTAGAATTAACCAAATTAAAAAATAACTACCTACATTTATTATTTTTCTTCATTTTATTTTCTATGGCTACCTACATCATAAGTGCGACAGAGAGAATGCGAATGAGCAGGATGGAATAATAAAGACCCTTAACGAAAACTGAAATCCCATGTTGTACTAATCAGTACAAACATTGTTTACTTCGGCACCATACCTGGGTAATTACTGGTCCAGGAGATATTGAGCCTCAAAGTTAGTATGGAATTTTTCTAATTAGGTACAAAATCGATGCATTTACCCTGCCAATATGTTCTTTAGATGCCCTTCAAACCCTATGGATAAATATATTCGAGCATTGCACACGCGCGCTTTTAATTGCAGTTTAAAAAATGTGAAAGCTCAAAAAAAATATCGTTTCCCAGGTATTCTTTTTGTTTAGTATGACTTGGCATGATGTCCACAGCGAGTAGACTTCGGCTTGGTGATGGGTCTTGTGACACCCTGTATATATTTATGTATTTATATATAATACGTTTATGTATCTTATTTGCTAATCATGTATGTATTAAGTTTATGTATTAATCTATTTATTCTAACTAATTATAATATAACTTTATGCAAGTCTATCATGTTCTAGATAATTAATTTAAAAGTACACAAAATCATTCACTTGTTCCACTCGTTGTCTATCGATCATAACATTACAAGCCGTAACATATTCCTTCTTTTCAAAAACCATAACTTTCATCTTGCTCACATTCACTTTCCTTTCCTCCCTAAAGCACCATGCATTATTGTTACCATCTCCTGCAACTCCTCCGCTGAAGACGCAAGTATTACCTGATCATCAGCATAAAGGAGGCATTTGACAAGTAACTCATTCATCCTTAATCCACAGTCACTATTTTTCAAATATTGCAAACAACTGTCCATGATGAGGTTGAGCAGCCACGGCGACGCTACACATCCCTGTCTAACACCTGTCTCGATGGTAAACTAATCCGTGTACGACCCATTTATCCTCACACAAGTTAAAGAAGTTTTAAATAAATAAATAAAAATAAATATATTCGACCGACATCATTCGATATGGTCTAGTGGCTAGTATACCTGGCTCCCACCCAGAAGGCTCGGATTCGATTCACTGTATCGGAATGTACTATTTTAGTGTTTAATTAAAGGTTACTCAAGATTTAAAATATCATATGCAGGTTATGGTTTTGGCAGCCAATCTACCTAGATTGGCTGCCAAAACCATAACCTGCATATGATATTGGCCATTATTTATGAGTAAATTGACCTTCATCTTCATAAGCAGGTAATACAATCATTTGCATCGTTATTTTTCCTTGACTTGTCACGTTACAGCATAGGTATGCTATGAAGATGAAAGTCAATTTACTCATAAATAATGGCCAATGGGTTACTCCAGATACGTCATCTAAGTGTAAGTATCCTAGGCGATTAAAGAAATGACAGTTAAAATTCTATGTTCCTCAGTAGAAATCCAGGTAGCAAGTTATTTTAGGTCACCAAATTTTGTATTACGAATGACTTTACAGACGTTCAATTAACAAACGCACAAATCTTCAGCTGGGGCACCAGACTGGTAGTCAAACTCACAATACTTCGCTCGGTATCACTTAAAAAGGCGTACACTTGCACCACCACATCATCGATGCAAACCTCAGTTAAAGAGAAAACTCGGTTGATTAATTCGTTTCTATCTACAAGTACTACGACTACAAACCTAACTGTAACATTTTATTAACAATTTGTCAATCCATATAATCGTAGTTTAACTCTGTTCTCATTACAAACAACCAGCTAAAGCCAATGCCGCCGAATACGCCACATAATAGCTCATAAGTATCACGCCCCATCTGCGTATATTCTAAACTTTCGCTTAAATTAACTTTACTATGATTGATCACTTCGCAACAACACAAAATTAACGTTTATTTAACTAATTACTTATGTTCTAACACTACTTGATAGTTAGTCTTCTTTATCACCGTTCGTCAATGTCTTGAGAGGTTTAGTGGTTTTGTAGAATGGGTTCGAAAACTGACTAATGGTCTATCGTGTTATAGTAAAATAATGAAGAGATCAGAGAGAGAGAGAAAAGATTTTATGTTTATATTAATATGTAATTACTCTCAATTTGATTGATTTTTGTCCGTGCGGTGACGGATTAAGAATACGGATTGTCACCACCCCATATCATCCCATGGGTGTCGTAAGAACCGACAGAAGGAGCATATTATGCAGAGAACAGCACTGTTAGAGAAGGAAAACTTGATACACAACCTATAGCAACCCGTTTGGCCAGCGTGGTAACGTAGGCCAATTCTTCCTTTCAAAGGAGAGGCCTAGTCTAGCAGTGGACTGTTAAAGGCTGATAATGAATGAAATAATATGTTTTAATTAAAATTAACAGATTAAAGTAGTTTGAAGATTTTTATAATGTTACCTAGATATTTGTTTAGCACTACAAAGTCTACTGAAAATGTATAATATGACTGCACGGTTGGCGTAGTGGTTTAAGCGGCCGTCTCGTTGCTTGACACTGCGCGAGTGTTGTGGGTTCGATTCCCACACGAGACAACACTTTGTGTAATTTATAAATTGTTCTTTCGAGTCTGGGTGTTAATTGAGTCCGTTAGTTGTATGGTGTTAAAGTCCCCGTGACACAGGATTTAGTCCTAATGTGGGTGTTGTCTTTTTTTTTAATAAATTTGTTATGGAAGTTGTAAATTAATCGATAAATAATCGGCATCCGATAATATACATCATGAAGATGCAATTTTCGTCATTATCTTCATCCTAGCGTTATCTAGTTGCATCCAAGGCTTACGCATTGCAGCCAGGAGTCCGCTTACTTGTCTTACTAGCAATGGCAGCGATATACCAAATGTGAACGTAGGCGACATCAAGTTCGCGAAGCCTCCTTTACCTAATTAACCAATTTATAAAATAATAAATAATGCTTGAGTAAATATAAAGTTATAATAAAAACATTTACACCCTATACAGATACCGCGTCAGGCAGTGTGTGTGGAAACGCTCATTTGGGTGAAACTTTCATATTATTATAGTGTTGCAAGACGGAAGATTTTGAAAACCCGTAAAGTATTACTCACTTGTGTCATGCACGTGTTCGAAAGTGATAAAAGTTATTATTATCTACTAAGTTTTTTACTGCTTACTAGATATGAAAGAATGTCAAATTTTCTGCAGAGCCTCTTTTACATCAAAAATCTTTTTATTTACAATTATTAAATCACTTATTATGATCCACATGCGTCACCAAATAAAAATAAAAGCAAACTTTACTCAGACACATGTCCCCAGTTTGAACTGCATGAACAAAACCTATTCAATAAAATATTTATAAATCCAATTCCAGCTTGTTCTTACATCACATTAACATTAAATACTTGTCACCTGTTAACTTTCAGTGAACTTAATACCTGATTCGACCTCTAACATCATAAGCAAAAGAGTAAAACATGCCTAGAATATTTCTTAATTATATAGGCTTAGTTCAGATTAATTTAGCCTCTATCGTAATCAAGAGTACCGATATCATTTACTTCGGGCGTTTGATTTGAGAATTCTAGAAACTAAATTTGGTTTTATCTTCAGGCGATTTTGGAGTGACAAGTATTTTCTAGTGACTAGGTATTTTATCATCTTTAGACATCAACACAGTTCAAGCAATTAGAGCTTTTGTCTTTATCAACAGACCGGTTGAAAAATTGAGTGCTAAAAACATTTGCCAGTTTTAGCGTGAATTGATTTGACTGGTGTATATCTATACCAGCCAAATGACAAGTATTGATATAGGAATAAGAAAACAACGTTTTATTTAAATAGCACCAGCATCAAATAAAAATGTCTTCAAAATCGTTCCACTTAGTAAAATGTTCGGCGACACATAAATATAAAAAAAATTCAGCCGAATTTGGAGCCTCTTAAATTTTGAATTGGGTTAAAAAAGTATCGTTGTAAAGTATTTCCTAATTCTCAATGGTTTGATTTTGATATTTACGTCATTACATATCATTGATTGTATTATACGCAAAAATTTAGTCAAAATATTAAACTTTATGAACTTCGTACGTATAAAATATTTATGATCTAAAAGGGTTGAAACCAAAGTAAAATGATAAATTTGAATTATCGGCTTATTGAAAACTTTTAATAAGCTACCTGCATATTTGACATACAAGAACTTGACAGCTTCCGAGTATTTTATAAATTTTTGTAAACAAGTGATAATGATTAGAGCTGAAACAACGAAACGGAGCTTATCGTCAGTCGCTATGGATACCTTTACAGCAGTCTATTACAAATCGGATCAACTGTATTTGTAGGGTGACAACACTTGTTACTAATGTTGCCGGATCGATGCAAAATCTTTCAGTTTGTCTGGATTGAAATGAATATATATATTTAAATAAAATAAAGTGCAATGACATCAACAGTAAATTAATATTCACAAACTCATAAGGACAAACATTAATAAATGTGATGCGGCAACTCGTGGTTTGCAATGTGCGTACAAAATTTGAGTTCATTGGCAATTTTACTCTCAATAATTTGACTATATTAAAATCCTAATGTAGATAGAAACCAAGTATCATATTTCACCAGTGATTACGACGTGATCATGGCGCGCACGGTGTGACAGTGGTACTACTGGGGATCTTATTCCACGCGAGCTCTCCTTGCCCATAAAATCGCTGCAGATATCACACATTTCGCACAGACTCAAAGAGTAGGTTCTCAAACACGGGTGCTTGCAGTAACAGTAGAATTATGTTGGCTTCACCGACATAATTGATTTCGTTAGGAAAGTGTTGCTCAGTCCGTAGTGAAGAAGCTGTACCTCAGTACTTTTATAATTTAGTCGGTGAGGAGAAATGCTAGAGGTCCAATCATCCTCGTAAAACTTCTCGACTAGATGTATTATCTTGGCATCTGCAATATCAAGAAAACATTTATGTCGCGCATGCTCAATTAGGCACGTAAATTGTGCACGTCAGATAAAAAAAAATATATAAACTAAATTATCAAATTGATCTTGAAGCTATGTAGTTATTACAAACTGAATTTTATTTAAGGTATTACAATGCTCTATTTCACAATAATTCAAGCTTGCCAGCACATAACATTGAATAACCATTGGATAAGATAATTGTATCAATTTTATTATTTTTTAATTTGGTCAACTGACTTGTAATAGTGAAAATTCAAAAACAATTTTTGACTGCCTCTGTGGTCCAGTGGATAGCATTATTATTATTATTCTCTCCCGACCGATTTCGGTCACGGCGACTACTTCAACTCCGTGTAGATAGTTGTCGCTGATGTGCTCTCATATGACTGCAATAGCCACACTTATTTGCAAAGATACGCAAACATTGCTGGCATTTGAGCACACCGTTGTTGTAATTATAACTGATTGCCACAGGAGATCGGGCTCTCAGTTCGTCGCGCCTAGAGTCAAGCTCCGAACGGCGATGTTCTTCGAAATCAGAAACTTGGTTTTGGACTAGAGCTCTCCAATCGGAACGTGAAGTCGCTAGCCTTTCCCATTGCGAGGGCTCAATTTTACATTTTTTCATGTGACGTTTAAGCACATCTTTATATCGGAGGAACTGACCACCTTGTTTCCGTTTTCCCTCCATTAGTTCGGAATAAAAGATGCGCTTAGCCACTCGGTCCTCCGCCATACGTGACACATGACCACACCATCGAAGCTGCCTTCGCATAAGATAAGCCTTAATTCCACCAACATTGGCTTGTCGCAGCACTTCGGTGTTCCGCACACGGTCATATCATCGGATGTTAAGTATTTTGCGTAAGCATTTGAGGTGGAACTTGTCTAGTGCGCGGATATGCCGGCGATACACAGTCCACGTCTCCGCGGAGTACAAGATGTTAGGCAGTTCTATTGCCATGTAGACCAAAATTTTTGTAACCAGTTTAAGGTCATGACAACGGAATACCTTGGCATCCAGCTTGCCAAACGCTGCAGCGGCGGCACCAATTCTGCCATTGATCTCGGCATCAAGGTTGCATTTTGATGTAATCGTGCTCCCCAAGTAACGGAATTTATCTACCTGCTTCAGTGTGTCCTCGCCGAGATTTATGGTCAGTGTCTCAGGACCACTAATATCTAAGGACATTACTTCCGTTTTCTTCAGGCCAAATGTTTGGCAGACCTGGTGAAAATCAGACATTAGCTGTTGCAAGCTACCCAAGGACTCCGCGACGAAACATAGGTCGTCAGCATACATGATTTCAGTAATCAGTGCATACGATACTTTAGTGCGGGCCTTAAATCTGGCTAGGTTAAAAAGATTGCCGTCGGTTCGAAATCGGATTCGAATGCCCTCGGATGATATTTGCAAGGTCTCCCGGACTACGACTGCAAAGTACAACACGAACAGCGTAGGTGCTAAAACGCAGCCTTGCTTCACTCCACAAGTAACGGAGAAGAAGTCTGACTGATCGCCATCGACAGCGATACAGCATTCCATGTCATCATGCAGGAGTCTCAAAAGCCTTACAATTTTTTCCGTGCAACCCATCTTTCCCAGTACAATCCAGAGGGCTTCTCGAGGCACACTGTCAAAAGCCTTCTCAAGGTCAACGAAGCAGAAATATAGCTGACGTTCCTGTTCTCTGCTCTTTTCCTGTAACTGTGGCAATGAGAAAATTGCCTCACAGGTACCTCGGTCAGGTCGGAAGCCAAACTGGGTTTCCGGTAAAATCTTTTCAGAGAGTTTTCTTAAGGGATTCAGTAAAACTCTAGCAAAAACTTTTCCAGGGACTGAAATGGCATACTATTGAAATTAAACTACAGTTTACGGATTTTATCGCGTTGTATTGGTTTCACTAAGTTATTACATTTGAAACTAAAGATCTAGAAACTATATTTTTAATTTATTACTAGCCAACGTTTCGAATTCTTTACAGAATTCATGTTCACGGCAGACTGAGGTGATGTTTGTCTTTTTCTTGAATGTATAAGTTATTTCAAAGTACCCGAACATTTTTCAACTACTGGTGTTACTATTTACGCAGAATGAGCTCACAGTATCCTTAGGTCTTCAGGTAACTTTGTCCTTCTTGGGTTTCATTAGCCTTATGACAGGGTCCCAAGCTGGAGGAACATTCCAACCATCTTCCCTATTGAAATTAGGGTGTTTTTTAATTTCAATAGCCTCTCGTATCATCCTTGGAAGAAATCGATGTTCTTTTGCGAGTATATGCGGTTCATCATATCGCAGGTAGTGGTTGGGTCCTTGTTCCACATGTTCACACTCAGCAGACTTTGTTGAGCGTTTATGTTTTATGTCAGCTATATGTTCTTTAAGTCGAATGCCTATGCTTCTCTTGGTTTGTCCAATGTATGAGAGCCCACATTCACAGTCAATTTTGTAGACACCGGCCTCTTGCAAGGGTAACTGACACTTGACAGATGGTAATAATTTACTGATCTTCGTTGGCGGCTTGAAGTAAGTTTTGATAGAAGCTCGCTTCAAGATGTAGCCAATTTTGTCGGTCACGCCCTTGATGTATGGGAGGACAGCAGGTTGTCTTTCTACTGTGGCTGGTTTTTCTTTCTTCTGGGATCTGTGACAGTGGCGCGGCGGTCGGAGCTTGTTGTCTTGCAGAACTTGCCTGACATGTTGAAGCTCAGCGTCCAGGTGTTTTTTGTCACAGATCCCGCGGGCTCTCTAAAACAGAGACATTCCTAAAGTAGCTAACTGTTTAGGATGGTGGTGAGATTCACCGATTAAGTACCTATTTGTATGGGTCTTTTTCCTATACACAGTATGGCTTAAGGGGTTGTTTTTATTCCTGATGACAAGTACATCTAAGAAAGCTAAAGACTTGTTTGCCTCTAATTCCATTGTGAATTGTATTTGGTTATTAATACAATTAAGATGGTTTAGGAAAGCATTAACACTATCTGTTGGTAAAATTGTGAAAGTGTCATCTACATACCGCTTGTAGAACCTCGGTGTGATGGTGGTAGTCTGCAGGGCTCGCGCCTCGAAGTCCTCCATGAAGATGTCAGCGACAACAGGCGATACTGGAGAGCCCATTGCTACACCATCTACTTGTATGTAGTATTTCTTGTCCTATAACAGGTAGCCCGTTGTCAGGCAGTGTTTGAGTATTAATGCATATTCCTCAGGCATGTTGTTTTCTGTCAGCTTCCTTCTAGTAATTTCTACACAGTCATGTACTGGTAGGCATGTCCATTTTGTGCCTACCATTTTGTCAGTGAAATCAAACACGTACATCTCTCTGACAAGGAAACTATGGTTAGTTTTGATATACAGTCATTATTCACATGCATACCAGTACATGACTGTGTCGAAATTACTAGAAGGAAGCTGACAGAAAACAACATGCCTGAGGAATATGCAGAAATACTCAAACACTGCCTGACAACGGCCTATCTGTTATGGGACAAGAAATACTACATACAAGTAGATGGTGTAGCAATGGGCTCTCCAGTATCGCCTGTTGTCGCTGACATCTTCATGGAGGACTTCGAGGCGCGAGCCCTGCAGACTGCCACCATCACACCGAGGTTCTACAAGCGGTATGTAGATGACACTTTCACAATTTTACCGACAGATAGTGTTAATGCTTTCCTAAACCATCTTAATTCTATTAATAACCAAATAAAATTCACAATGGAATTAGAGGCAAACAAGTCTTTAGCTTTCTTAGATGTACTTGTCATCAGGAATAAAAACAACTCCTTAAGCCATACTGTGTATAGGAAAAAGACCCATACAAATAGGTACTTAAACGGTGAATCTCACCACCATCCTAAACAGTTAGCTACTGTAGGAATGTCTCTGTTTCAGAGAGCCCGCGGGATCTGTGACAAGAAACACCTGGACGCTGAGCTTCAACATGTCAGGCAAGTTCTGCAAGACAACAAGCTCCGACCGCCGCGCCACTGTCACAGATCCCAGAAGAAAGAAAAACCAGCCACAGTAGAAAGACAACCTGCTGTTCTCCCATACATCAAGGGCGTGACCGACAAAATTGGCTACATCTTGAAGCAAGCTTCTATCAAAACTTACTACAAGCCGCCAACGAAGATCAGTCAATTATTACCATCTGTCAAGTGTCAGTTACCCTTGCAAGAGGCCGGTGTCTACAAAATTGACTGTGAATGTGGGCTCTCATACATTGGACAAACCAAGAGAAGCATAGGCATTCGACTTAAAGAACATATAGCTGACATAAAACATAAACGCTCAATAAAGTCTGCTGTGTGTGAACATGTGGAACAAAGACCCAACCACTACCTGCGATTTGATGAACCACAGATACTCGCAAAAGAACATCGATTTCTTCCAAGGATGATACGAGAGGCTATTGAAATTAAAAATCACCCTAATTTCAATAGGGAAGATGGTTGGAATGTTCCTCCAGCTTGGGACCCTGTCATAAGGCTAATGAAACCCAAGAAGTACAAAGTCACCAGAAGACCTAAGGACACTGTGAGCTCATTCTGCGTAAATAGTAACACCAGTAGTTGAAAAATGTTCGGATACTTTGAAATAACTTATACATTCAAGAAAAAGACAAACATCACCTCAGTCTGCCGTGAACATGAATTCTGTAAAGAATTCGAAACGTTGGCTAGTAATAAATGAAAAATATAGTTTCTAGATCTTTAGTTTCAAATGTATTAACTTAGTGAAACCAATACAACGCGATAAAATCCGTAAACTGTAGTTTAATTTCAATGTGTAACATTCGCGTAAACCCAAGAAGATACTAGTGGCATACTAGCTAAGGTTTCAGCAAACTGTTGTCTAGTCTGGAGATTCTGAAGCTTGTCTACGTTTAGATAGGTACGCAAGTTTCGCTCCTGATCTACGAGGACGACGTAGGCAGAGATCCAGTTTAGTGACAACAAGCCGGTGGTCAGTCCAGCAGTGAGCTCCTCGCATTACGCGGGTTACTTGGACTTGGGAAATATCTCTTTGTCGTACGATTGCGTAATCAATTAAATGCTAGTGTTTCGACCGTGGGTGCATCCATGTAGTTTTATGCTTGGCGCGAAGTCAAAACATTGTGTTTGTTATAGCCAGATCGAATTGAGCACAAAAACTAAGCAACAATCGACCGTTACTATTCATGTTGCCTATTCCGTGTCTGTCTTAAACTTTAGGCCAGGCTTCATAGTCACGCCCGACCCTGGCATTAAAATCACCCAGTAATAAGATCTGTTCACTGGGCCGTACGCTTTCTAGACAATGTGTCAGCTCCTCGTAAAATTTGTCCTTGATGTCATCAGGCTTGTCCAGCGTTGGAGCAAAGACACTGATGACATTAAGATAATTGTCATGGTCAAGATGCAAGCGTAGCGTGGACATGCGATCAGAAATATGAACAGGATATTCCTGGAGATTTCTCAAAAGCTGGTTTTTGATAGCAAAGCCAACGCCAGACCGCCGCGGTTCAGTGACTGCAGTATCAGCAAGATGTGTTTCGCTGAGGGCTGCTACATCTACATTATAACGACGAAGTTCTCGAGCTACAATAGCGGTTTTCCGCTCAGGACAGGCATTGATAAAACTGTCAAGAAGTATTCGCACGTTCCACGCGCCAAACGTCATAAATTTGGAAAGTGTGTTTATTTTATTCTTATTATATTTGTTACGTCGACCACGTCAAAATTAGATGCAGAGGCAGCCGTGGTTACTACCATCTCTGAGGTTGGGGTGACCATTTCTTTAGGACACCTTTTCTAGTCCTCTCTCTGGCTGAGCAGGGAAAGCAAAGCCTCTCTAAACAGGGCTGCTATGTCACTCTGAGTGCTGCCGAATCCATTCTGTCACCCCAGTGCAGATTGAAAGCAACCACGGTATACATACATACACCCTCAGAGCCGCCTATGTGCAGGTTATGTGCAGGTATCAGACAAAGCCTGGTTCGCACCAAACCCGACCTCTCTACCTCAACCCATCGCCACAGGACTTTCCTATCTCGGGAGTCCATAATCGGAAGCAGCCCGGTGCGCAGGAGATATTAAGGTGCACAAGCGCTTGCGCAGACACAAGTGCACACACCCGTCCGCCCCCTCCTAAACCTAGTGGAACGGGAGACCGATACGACTAGAAGAAAGTTTGGATGATGTGTCTAGCCAACGGTATCTTTACGCTCTCTACCGTTGCCTTAGGCCTTCCACAATTACCTTGCTGCACCGCCAAGTCTGCCAAACCCATCGCATATCTGCTGTGCGTTGCCTTCGTTGCCGGAACAGTCTTATGTACATAGCGAGAGAGATCCGCATTAATACATTTGATTGTACAGGTCGAATGCAGGGCAGTTTAATGTCATACCCGGGACAAGTGGATAGCATATGCGACTGCTGATCGGAGGTCCCGAGTTCGATTCCCGGGTCGGGCAAAAGTGTTACTGCGTTTTCCGAATTCTCAGTAGCAGCTCGCACCCTATTACGTGGGACCTAAAAATTCATGGTGAAATGTGGGTGTAATATTACACCTCTGCCTACCCCTACGGGGATACAGGCGTGATTCTATAAAAAAAATAACTCTGATCACTCTTACTCCATACAGACATAAACCAAATGTAACGGTTATATATAAATAGGTAGAAGAGCCTTGCTTATAGGTAGTAGAGAATTGCTGATTTCAGCATGAATGGGCCGGCTCGACCGGGGAAGTACTACCCTCTCACAGAAAATCGACGTAAAGTAACGGTACCTAAACTGTTGCGTTTCGTTCGGTGAGTGAGAGTGCCGGAGGCCCTATCCCCTATTCCTTCTCCCTTGTCCCGCTCCTCATCCTATCCCTTTTCCCAACCCCAAGGGGCGGCAACGCACTCGTGACTCCTGTGGTGTAGCTTGTGTCCATGGGCGGCGGTAATTGCTTACCATCAGGCAATCCGTCTGCTCGTTTGCCGCCTATTACTATAAAAACAAAAAAGAACACACTGGCAAAATGTAAGTAAGGTTGATGAAATAACTTCCAATAATAAACTAAAATATAACAAAAATCAACGAAGACTTTAAGAATAAATTTCAATAAAATTACTACCACGTGAAAGTTCAATGGTTTCTTTTTGTAAAGAAATAAAGTAGTAACAATTCAAAATAAATATAAGCTGGAGCGAGCCGAAGCCAACCGCGTGGCATTTTGCCAACCACCAGTAATTAGATAATATTAATTACGCCAGTTTTCCCTTTGTTGGCAACAACTGATGATGTAATGGCGGAAAAGAAATAATTGTTACACTAGACAATAAGCATGAGTAATATTAAAAACTGCATAAAACTCTAGTGGATTTTACTCACAGATTAAATTAAAATACGTATTACGTGTTGTCTACTTTTTCTAGAAAACACACTTTAACCCCTTAAATTTTTACATAATTATTATATACATATATCAATATAATTACGAAAGGTTACTGGTCCATTATTCGATCTGTTTTAAAACATCTTCGTTTAGGTACCAAAAATAATCATTCAGATTAGCCTTAGGAGCGCTATATTTATAAGGTGATGTGTCTATGTCATACATAATAATTAACTCACTGTATATGTTTCATGTGTCTAACTTTAGCAGCTCGGGCTCTGCGAAGATATTAATATTATGTCAGCTAAGACATTTTTATAAGTATTCTTGATTAAGTTCTTCTTTGTGGTTATTTATGTACTTTTAACAATCTGCGACTTCACTTCCTTTTTAATCGATTGCGTCAGAAGGAGGGTTATGTTTTTACCAGTTGTGGTTACGTGTGTGACCCACGCCGACATTTCGGGTTAAAGGGTTGGGAAGGTCCACCACGAACTTAAATTGTAACACCATAATCGAAACAAAACAAATTTCAAAACGAAAATTCCGATACCACAACAACAACACAACTCTTGAATTTATAGTATCCCACAGTTAAGACGGGAATTAAAACTCAAACAAAAAGATATTCCGATACCGGGAATCGAACCCGAGCCTCCTGGGTGAGAGCCAGGTATCCTAGCCACTAGACAATATCGGATGTTATTGAGGACAGTACTATTTGCCAACCAGTTTAAGATGGTAGACGTTACAAAACGGCATGTTTTATTTTTAGTGGCTATTAAACGCAATTTAGCAAATGAAGCAATGCTTGAATTATTTACCGTTTGATGACAGATTTAGAATAGAAAGTCTCTAAAATGTTACTACCCCATTTTACTAGGTATATGTTGTTTCTTAGTCGCCTCTGCAACCTTTGCATTGTATATTTTTGTGTTGCCTCTTATGACACCCACGTAATATAATAGAGTAGTGACACTTTGTATTCTTATTCCGTCACCACACGGAAAAATAGTTCAGGAGTCATAGTTATTTTACAGAAATTTTATAAGTATCGTAATTTGCGATAAGACCGTTCTTGTACTGGTAGTTTAATACTAAATGATGTGCAATAAAAATATCACCAATCATAAAACTATTTGTTGATAAACGAAACCTTATCAACTATGTTAGTATCCTTGTAACTGCATTATATTAAATGTTACTATTCAAATGATTTTAAATACATAGAAGTGTATACGGAGTATGGCAATGTGCCCGGTATGGCAATAGGCTCGCCCCCTATTACGTGGGACCTAAAAATTCCTGGCGAAATGTGGGTGTAATATATTACACCTATGCCTACCCCTTCGGGGATACAGGCGTGACTCTTTAAATAAAAAAAAAATAAATAACATAGAAGTACTAAGGTAAAGTACGCCAAAGGTTCCAGAATCACAATAATTATTGTGACTCAAATTAGGAGAGGCCTACGGCAAATTAGCAGTGGATTAAGAAAGGCTGTATAATGATGATGGTGAAATACAAAGGTTTGATTGTGAATATAGTGATCTTCTTTGTGACGGGTTTATCCTCTAGAGCGGGTGTTTGTGACTCTCTCCCCAGTTCAGATCCTATCCACTAAAAGCGCCCAGTGACTATAGGACATATTGACTGTCGACGACCCGGCGCTGCCACGCAAATAGCGGTTAATATACTTAGCTACGACTACTGGAAGAGGAGAAATCGAGATGAGTGATGTTTTATGATTACTAAGCAAATCAATACCCTCCAAAGTAAAAGAGTACAGAAATACCTTACGTTTTTCTAAGACTATCAATACATCGTGTGTATGAAAGAAATAATAACCCATTTTCTTTATTATGTCTTATTGAGCAGACGTGAAATACTGCTTTGTTACTGATGAACTACGTAGGTGCAGATAGATTGACTGAGAGTCAGACACTGCAAAATTTATATAAATTTATAAGTGGCCCACTCTGAAGTAGGAGTTTTAGACCGCTCGTTTCTACTCCTCCGACCTGGCCTAATGATTCTACTCAAGACGTTTACTCAGATATTCGTTGTCCCAATAAAAATCATGGTTACCATCTCAAATCGATGAGTGTGCGTAATAGGTGCACGATCGAAACGGATTATCCTGCAAAACCGTCCATGACTAATGATCAGATTTAATATTGCTTTGAAAGCGTCCGCGCTAGTCCCGCGCTCGAACTACTGCGTTACATGTACCGATAGCAGAATAAGGTTGGTGACCTCTTTTGAAATAAGCTATTATTTTAAGAAGTACTTGCTGGAGAGGGCCATGCTTATCTGTCAGGGCTTTAAACATGGCTACGGCTTATTTTCTAGCCTTCAAAACTTATACACAAAAAATATCACAAAATTCGGTCAAGCCGTTTCGAAGTAGTTTAGTAATAAACTCACGAGTTTTTTTTATATATTCGGTAAACAGAAGAGTCATGGCTTCTCTATCAAGAATTTTTCACCCGCTTATTTTCATGAAGGCTCTTCTTCAATAGAGATTTGATTTTCTTAATCATCACTAGTAAATGTTCTAAAAGTATATTCCGATACCGGGAATCGAACCCGAGCCTCCTGAGTGAGAGCCAGGTATCCTAGCCACTAGACCATATCGGATGATGAGTAGCAGTCGTTAAATTTAAAGTACATTAAATATTATACTCAAAGGTATGGAGTAGATATATTATATAATCATAACACTGCCTCGTTGGTCTCGCGGCATAACTGTGCGCGTGGGATTGGGTCTCGTGTTCGATTCCCGGGTCGGGCAAAGTGTTATTGGCTTTTGCCGTTAGAAAATTCTTAGTAGCAGCTCGGAGTCTGGTAATGTGCCCGGTATGGCAATAGGCTCGCCCCCTATTACGTGGGACCTAAAATTCATGGCGAAATGTGGGTGTAATATTACACCTCTGCCTACCCCTTCGAGGATACAGGCGTGAGTCTATAAATAAAAAAAAAATCATAACAGTAGTTTTTTTTGAGTTTTCTTATATAGAATACCTATTGTCATTGATATGTCATGAAACAGCAATTGATCGCGGTATTTTCAGTGTACCGATAACAGAATAGTTAACTTTGTAGGTAATTTTATGTTAGAAGTTTTATTTTAATTGCCTTGCATTTTTAAAATATTTTTACTATTTTAACCTGTTGATTCTGTTGCATTAGACTTATCACCATGTCCGACCCATGTTCTATGTTTTGCCCAATAGTTTTATGTTTTTTGTGTCAGTAACGCAAGGATTGTATACATAGGTATTGTATTTTTTGTATTTCTCCTTGGTTATATTTCTCCTACATTTCTTACAAGATAAGTTCTCCATTTATGTTAATTCAGTTGGACGTCTAGCTTACATTAGCTGTATGCGTTGAAGCACATTGTGGTGTTCTAATTTATGTGCGACTAAGCAGCCGCATAGACTTGGGCTAATTAATAGAGATGCAGTGTGTTGTTGTTGAGATTATGAGATTCTAGCTTTCTGGTAAGGTATTCTTTAGGTATTCGTATTATAAATAAACGATGACTCTTCTATAAATCAACGTATAATACAGCAATATAAAACGATCTCAGTTCAGTTCAGAAGACCAATTCCTGTATTTTAGCTGACACGGAAACTGTATTTTGAACAAAATGAGGTTATACCGTGAATAGACCCACAACTGCTTATTTAATGTCATTGTCATCTAAATAGTTCGTCGTTGTCACATAGTTAGAATTGTTCAATTAACTATCTAATCGCGATATCATTCAAATATCTAATAATTTAGGAGAATAACATGTATTACATAAGTAAGACACTAGAATGAAACTGCATTTTGACAAAATATAACAGAACATACATATATGAGATCAAAATATAATGTTTTTTCTGACCGTACCTAAATTACAGGCAACCGATTGATTTGTAATTGTACAAAATATCAGCAAAGGAAGTGTGCTATGTGGTAAATATTGGAGTCAAGTGCTGTGAATCCTATGATGAAATCTTAGTCAACAAAATACAAAAGAGTATGTGTATAATAGTGCCTAAAAAATTGCTTTTCGTTGGGACCAATTTACAGCATCAGCGCATTTAATATCAACGTTTCTAAGTTCTGCCGATACGCTCACAAGAACTTTATTAATTACTATTTTACTAAAGCCCAGTCTCACCATGCTAAGGCCTATCCAGATGGATAGGCCTTATCATTCAGATATATTCAAAATTAGAACAAAGTTTCTATGACTTATTTGGGGAATTCATTTCACAGAAACTTATAGTAGGAAAGACAGCGATAAAACTGCCCACTATTGTAATTCCTGAAACTGAGAGAACAAGGCCTTCCAAAGTTCCCAAACTTTTTATTCAGTCGTTCGCTACGACCAAGCATCTCCACGATTTTAACAAACATTACACTAAATTCCGACATAACACGAAAAATAAATACTGGAAATTAAATAAAATGTTACTCGAGCTAAACTAAAAATAATGCTCAAAGAATAAAAATTTACCGCCCCATGCCGCTTGCTCGGTTTTGTTCCAGCTTTATCCGGTAATATCTAGTTATATCCGGATCAATCTGGACTGGGTATTAAAGAAAAGCAAAGTGTATCTAATGTTCCTTGGTAAAGGCTTATTGAAACCAACCAATTAAAGAAGGAATTGTTTGAGTTCTTAGTTTTCTGTTTACCTTTTATAACGGGATTTTGGGATTCTGTTAAAAGGCTTAGGCTTGAGCTTGTAATCTGTTTGGTAAACTATTTTGGGTGGTTTAGGTTTGTTAAACGTTCTGTTGTTAAGTCTCGTATAAGTGATCTTATGGCCATACCATTATGGAATGATCTATTAATTTAATGATTTATAGAAGATATTTTTTATATTTTGTCTATCTGAGGGCTTCGTCTTGTTGTCTTTTAGTGGCCGATCTTGTTAATGGAAATACAACGTATAATACAGAATCATAAAAAGCCATTATAATTATTATCGTGTTTGATGTATTTTACGCACACTGTAGCAATATGCTGATCATTCTTTAGCCCAACGACCAACAATCAAAGATATTGTACAAGAAATGTTTTTCTTTATCAATCGTGAAGTAAAGAAAACAAACAATGCATTTTCTTCCATTATTTCCATAAACATTTATTCACATGTCCATTTTCATATACTTACATAAATATTCGTTCTGCAACACTGTAACTAATAGAACTTCCTGCAAAATATGAACGAGAAAAAAATAATACACCCGGCAAATAGATTTACTACCGGCCCCTTCTACCCGGGTTTTGTGCTCTTATCCGGTTATGCCCCGGTTAGTTCTACTTTTATAAAAAAAAGGTGGTGAAAGAATAAAACTGACAAACTGCTTTCCCCTTAATCCCGGTTTAAAAGGTCCTTTCAGGTCATCAGTTATCATCGCAACCCTTTTTCAAATGCTAAATAATGTTTTTTATATAAAGTGTATGAAGGCCTGCTTTTATAAGGCTAGTGGGAGTAAGAAAAATCTGTTTGTGAACATTAAAAATGCTGCTTTATTGGGTAAAATATTGTTTCTGTAGCTACGTGACGTAACAGTAAGTCCTTGAGTTTGATAAAAGAATGATAAAGTGGCTTTTGTTAATAAATCTAGATCCATCTTAATAAATAATGGTACTTCATATTAGTAGCCAGTGTGCTAGTTCATTTATCTAATGAAGGAATTTATATCTCCAATTTGGCAGATAAATAAGCACCCTATGAAAAAAAACGCCAGCCAAGTGCATGTCGAGCCACGCACTATGTAGGGTTCCGTAGTACCCCTTACCAAGCGACCTAAGGATAGTACGAGTCAACCACAATATTCACATTATCGATCACAAGGCGAAGTGTATCATGTAAGTTCATTATATAAATTGAAACTGTTTATCATAATTTATGCATCCCTAAATACTATGGTTTAAAAAATATATGGTGGAGGGGACACTTTGCTATTAGTAGTTTCCCTAAATATTTTGCAAACGCATACTTAAATAAAAAATGGTTAGCGTAAATCCCACTTGTTGTTAATTCCCATACAGTGTTGTAAAGGAAATGGCTTTCTCATTTAGGTGTATAGGAGCTATAAGTAAACTTTTTTCAAAATTTTATCCAACACCTTTGTCTAAGTGGTTACAATGTACAACAGTGCCACATATCAGCTCGCTAGTGCTTATTGTTTTTGCCTAAAACTGTGGACTGACTGATACAGCGGAATTATAAGGGTTCCTTGTAGTTTACTACGGAACCCTAAAAAAACTTTATACAAAGAAGTAGGTATCGGGGTTCGGGGATATACATTCAAGACGAATTGTATCAAAACAGGTCACTATTAAGTCCATTCTTTACTAAAAAGTGATGAATTCCGTTTCTAAGTTCATTCAGTCATTTCCAACACTGTCAAAAACGTTGAAGGTCCCAAAAATATCTGCTCTATGGTCCCAAGGCTCCTAAAAATAAATCAGATAACACAGCTATAATATTGATATGATGATGAAGAATATTCTTTGATGTTTTATCACTATACGGTTCTTAAACTCACTTCGTTAAAATTTCATCCAATTTAGCGGTTTAGGTGTGAGATAGAGAAAAACAGACAGGGATTTAGTATTACTAAAATTAATTTTTGAGGAACGGATTTTACTTGGCGAAATCCTAAAAAAAACCCTGGATTTCAAAGGCAGCGTATATCACCAAATTGGATTGAAATGTACGTCAGAAGATTATGCATCAAACATTATACCACCTATTCAGAATGTCATATGTTCGAGACGGATGTATCCATTGACTGCAACATCCGTCAATACTATCGGTATGCTATGAAGCTTACGTGCAAAGTGCGCAATGTATCAAGTGCACGGTAGTATATTTTACAGCTCAATAACAGTACGTAGAACAGGGTTATTTTAGTTTTAGGTTAGTTACTCTTTCACGTAAAAGCTACTGAAGGAGATAAATTTTGTTCCGTTAGCCGGAATTCACGCGGGAAAACGGTAGAACCTAGTCTTATACCTTTAAAAGAGAAATTCTTGTTCATATATTTTAAGTAGGTATGTAATCTGAATCTCGAAAACGGCTTTAACGATTTTGATGAAATTTTGTTCGTATTGGGTTTCGGGAGCGGTATCGATATAGCTAGGATTCATTTTTAAAAAGCAGGATATACGAAGAAAAATGCCGAGCAAACGTGTTCTGCCATCTTTTTTTTAATATTTTTTTGGTGCCATTTTAATACAAAGCGACGTCAACACTCATCCACTAAGCTATAAGATTTCTAGGTATCCTAGGTGGATACCTAGAAATCAAAATTTAAGCGAGAAAAATATTAAGGACCAGACCCTTAAAACGAAATCAATCAGTCTCTTGCAATCCATTACTGTCAGTCGCGGTTTTACCAGGGCCTCTCAGTGTAGTCTAACAAGGTTTTGTCCTACCTATGTAGGACATAACCACTGTTATATTAGTATAGCTAGTTATAAGCACTGATAGTCTAGTGGACAGACCAAAGGCCTAATACGCAGACTAAGGGTCTAGGGTTCAATCCACGTCACGCACTATTGGCTTCCCGAAGTTGCTTATTAATACGAGTATGTTAATTATCGGTGGTTTGACGGTGAAAGAAATCATGGTGAGGTAAACTACAGTACAGGTCTGGGAGTTCTCCATAATGTTGGTGCAAGACATGTGAAATTTGCGAAATTACCACAATCACCCAGCGTTGTCTGGTCTTACATTTCTTATAGTGAGAAGAGGCCTATGCCCAGTAGTGGGTCTGTTAATATACAAGGCTGATGAGGATGATTATGAGCTACCTTCGCAGCATCAGCCCCAGTTGATAAATCCTCGCATATACAAACTTTTGATTACATAAATTTATAGACATTTAAACAAATATTTCACAGTTTTTGTCCAAATATATCACGTTCACCGCAGCGAGACGGCGTTGAATAAATCAGGTGTTAGCGCATCGCCTAACGTGGCCGTTTATTATCGCAATCGGTATTACGTAGTTACTAACCATTTATTGTTACAGCGTGCAGTAACTGCTGCAATTATTCGATGATGTATACGCATTTCGAATGGTTATATTTGAATATTATTGAGCGTTCTCGTGGTATGGTAGAACTGTATTAATTGAGGAATCATACAGAAAGCGTGTGATACTGAATAAGCATAAACAATGTTAGTTTCAAATAATTACGTGATATAGACGCGTTTCATAAATATAATGTGCCCGGTAACGGCAATAGGCTCGCCCCCTATTACGTGGGACCTAAAATTCACGGCGAAATGTAGGTGTAATATTTCCCCTCTGCCTACCTCTTCGAGGATACAGGCGTGAGCCTATAGTGGGCCAAGTTGCATAAATTTAAAAGTATTCATAAACAATCTGCTCATCATCATCATCATCATATCAGCCGAAAGACATAGGCCTCCCCCAAGGCTCTCCACATCCAGACCGATCCTGAGCCATCCGCATCTGAGGCATCCATCCGCTGCCCGCGATCCCAACAAGAGTGTCAGTCCACCTTGCGGGATGCCTACCTCTGCTACGAAGTCCGGTGTGTGGCCGCCACTCCAGAACCTTTCTGCTCCAACGGCCATCTTTTCTTCTGGCTATGCTCTAATAAGAAATAGTCATCTGCTCTTAATAAGAAATATCTCTTTTCAATGTCCAAAAAGGCACGTTTGGCTGTACATAAAGGGGTGTTAGTGCCTACCCTTATGTATGGTAGTGAAAGTTGGGTATGGCAGAAGAGACTTGAAAGTAGAATAAATGCTGTAGAAATGAGAGCCCTGAGAAGTATGTGTAGTGTGTCTTTGACCGACAGAGTAAAGAATTGTGTGATACGAGAGTGGTGTGGGGTAAAAGAAGATGTAGTGACAAGCATCGAGAAAGGCATGTTAAAATGGTTTGGGCACATGGAGAGGATGGATGACGAAAGACTGACAAAGAAGATATATAAGGCAAGTGTTAATGGGACAGGACGAAGGGGAAGACCTAGGTGGACGTTCTCTGACCAGGGGAGCGATTCAGAATCTTTCGATATCTCATTTGACATTCGATTCCGTTAATTGTCAAACGGGCTACCTAATTTTTTGTCAAAACTATCGCATTTCCTATCAATTTTAAGCATTCCGTATGAAGTAAATTAATAAATAAACCGAATTTAATGAATATTTGTTCAAAATATCTCTGATAGGCGGCTAAAAGACGAGGACAATAATTTGACATATCGTACGATTACTTGTCGTGACATTCTGAATCGGCCTGCAGATTGGAGACATCCTAAAAAATGGACAGGTCAGAAGTACCCTAAACAGAAGAGCATGCATGAGAAACTTGATGGGAGTGAATGAAGCAAGAGAGGTGTGTCAGGATCGTTGCAAATGGCGTTCCGTTGTCTCTGCCTACCCCTCCGGGAAACAAGCGTGAGTCTATGTATATATGTATGTATCTCTCTCTTTTCATTCAAGTTGGTTACGGTTACATTGGAGGTTCTCTAAAATTCGTTAAAATAATATTTTCTTGGGTTTACGCGAATGTTACACATTGAAATTAAACTACAGTTTACGGATTTTATCGCGTTATATTGGTTTCACTGGTTACTAAGTTATTACATTTAAACCGAATGATCTAGAAACTAAATTTTTATTACTAGCCGACGTTTCGAATTCTTTACAGGATTCATGTTCACGGCAGACTGAGGTGGTATTTGTCTTTGTCTTGAATTTAAAAGTTATCTCAAAGTACCCGAACATTTTTCAACTATTGGTGTTACTATCTACGCAGAATGTGCTCACTGTCAAATTCGTTAAAAGCTGGAAATTCGTTTGTATTTTTTATTGTTACTGTTATCCCAAAACTCCTTCGAAAATTAAAGGAGGAATGAGAGTGTGAAGGACTCTTATCGCTCAGCCCCATCAATGTTTAAAACCGAAAATATTAAGTCCACACATATATTATATGTCAGAGGGTACCAAAACAGCAAATCTATAGGTACACAAATAGTTTCAGTAACTAAGGAGAACGAGATAAAGAAACACAGTAAGTTTGTTTATAAGTCGCATGGGATGACCGGCTTAAAACCAACTGTCGTATTCTCACGAGGGGTGAACGGAACACGGGGTAACTAGGGGATAGGCCCGAGGGTATTGTGATATTTCAACCAAAATATACAAGGTTTATGTCGCTTCAGTCAAAAAGTAAGAATAATGGAAGGTTATAGATTTTTATACTGCTGATTACTTTGACCGTCGTGCCTTACTTGATGTAAAGAACCTATTAATTCATTTTATTTTTCAGTTTAAGAACTACTGATAGCCCCTAGGCTATCCTAGGCTCCCCTAGGAGAGATCAGCAGATTGCCACGTACAATTTCACGGTGTCGAACCTACAGCGCGCACCTATTTGCCTAATATGGGTCTAGTAAATGTACAATTTATTATTATTTGCATTATTGTGACAAAAAACATTCTAAAGACACGAACCTACATACTAGCTTACCCGGACTTGGCCAGCATGATGGGCTATGGTCTAAACTTTTTACACCAAAAAGATAGTTTATTCTGTCATAGAATCTAGGTTGTTGCCAGCATAAATGATAACTAAGAATTATCCACCTTCTCCAAAGATATGCAATATGCGATACAGGCAATTACAGACCTTTAAATAGGTTTTATTGTTGTAAACGTAATAAACTTATGATAGTGTTCTTACCGCCTGTGGCACATTACAACCTTGTACAGGCACCCTTTATAATCTAGAACTTACTTACTTTAGAATGATAATATATACTATTATTGTAGAAAGATAAATAAATCTGATGATTTATTTATCTTCTGATGAGATATCTTCTGACTTTTTATTATCTGATGATGATGTCCCTATGCTGGGTATGGGCCTCTTCTCATTATGAGAAGGGTAAGGGCATAGTCGACCACGCTGGTCAAGTGCGGGTTGGTAGACTTAACATGTCTTTCGAGAACATTATGGAGAACTCTCAGATATGCAGGCTTCCTCACGATGTTTTCCTTCACCGTTTTTCAAGCGAGAATCAACAATTGAATGCGCACTTAACTTCGAAAAGTGATTGGTGCGTGCCGTGGATTCGCACCCGAGAGCCTCTGCGTAGCAGTCTGTTGGTTTCTCCACTAGGCTATCGCTGCTTCTTTTTTATATAAAAAATATTTATTTTATATAAATAACTAAATTCTCTGCTTCTCTTTGAAGTCCAAGTTGAAGATTTGACAAAGAGCCATGGAGCGTAGCATTCTGGGGGTGAAGAGGACCGATCACGTCTGTAACTCTACGCTGCGCTCAAAAACGGGCTTAATGGACGTAGGAGCAAAATCAGCCCGACTAAAGTGGGACTGGGCCAGACACGTCTGCCATATGCACACAGAAAGATGGGCTCATGTAGCTACCAATTGGGTACCAGGCGGTCGGCGGCGACGAGGACGTCCTAAACGGAGATGGCTGGATGACCCAGACTCTTTTGAGGGCGACTAGTAAGAGATCGCAAAGCACAGAGATTTGTGGAAATCCAAGAGAGAGGCCTTTTCTCAGCAGTGGGACAATATAGGCAAATGAAAAAAAAAAGTTTCTCTTTATCACGGGTGTTGTTCTAACTTTTGCGTTAAAAAATACCCAGCCCTTTGGGACGCTTACACGGAGATATAGGTCCAACGTGCAGAGGCCCTTAGAGATTTCTAATCTAAAATGAGATGGGACACATGCTGCGGAACCTCCACAACTGCACTATTGAGTACAGCTATGGACTATCCGCATCACGTGTAGTGGATCTAATGAAATCGGCTTATGGGGTTGGGTGTTTGGTGTACTGGTAATTAATTCTATGGATGAAAAATGACACCTGCCAGTAACACTCTTATAGTATCCGTCTGCATGGCAGGTGGTGATTCACCAACTCACTGGATGGGCCCTCTCTAAACAGCCGCCCAAAGCAAGCGGCTAGCTCTTTCGGCTTCCCTCTGGCCGGCCGGCGAAGGCAAGCCAAATTTTTATTATTATTATTTATTTATTGAGCTTGAACAGAACAACATATTCGAATTAATTCAATTATACAGGCTTCTCAGAATTGACTTAAGAAGACATCTCAGGAGACTTGAGGCACTAAAGGAGGGATTAGGATAACTAGTTGACATAGCCATTATTAACAATCTAGTTCGCGGAAACCGAAATATTAGGTGATATGTTAGATAAATTACAAGGAAACGTAGGACTCAGTACCACATACGTGGCTTTTGAGGGTGCTTGAGTTGTATATAGCAAGATAACACGTGATTAACGCTTATACAATAATTATCGTGCATTGGATACAAATGACGTCTGTTTTAGGTTTTCTATTTCTATTTCTAATAGATAGATGCAAATAAATTTTATTTGCATCTATCTATTTCAACATGCCCTTCGAAAAAAATTTTGCGTCCGCTATTGAACATTGAAAATATTTTTCTATGTTCTCTTTTCTACTATCCTATGCAGATCTAGTCCAGGTTAGAAATAAATAGCATGCATTTTACTGCCAGGCACGTCTTCTAATCTGTACAGATGCTTGACAACTATCTCATCACTGACATGTCTGCACCACTTATTACCGGATAATCTGCCAAGATAATTTCAGCTTTATTATAATAAGAGTACCCTTTATAACACAGAAATAAATACAATGCAGAAATTGCCTAACAAATTACCACGTCTTTCGAAACTTTCTCCTGATAACACCTTCATTGATAAGAAACCGCTTACAATTTTTGTTCTATTATTTTCATGCTTATCTAGTTTATTTGCAGCTAAAGTGATTTCGTAGTGGTACTACCTTAAGAGTTATTGAGTAATAGCTTCCGCGGGCGGCTTAACCACCGGCTTGGTTTGCCGGTCCGCGATGAATTATACCCCTTAACCTTCGTTATGAATTACTCATGCATCTGAAAATTACATCAATATCAGTTCAGTAGTTTTTGTGTGGATTGTGTACATACAGACAGACGAGGCAGGTGACTTTGTAATTGTGAATCTCGCAAATAGATCTCGCAGCCAAAACGACAATTAAAATATTATAAGCGCACAACTTCTTAAAGGAGAACTGGGGCTCCAAAGCAAAGTTCTAGGATGCTGATGATAACTTGTTCGAGCCCCTTGGCGTGCCCACAGGGTTATCGCTATTCAATTATGCCATTTAAAATAAAATTATAAAGAGCAATACAAAATATTTATGTTGAATAGAAATTATTAATTGCCATTGCACTTTGCCCTGCAATTTAAAAGGCAGTGAAACATTGCCTCCCCTTTCAAGGAATTCATTGAAAAGATTACAGGTTGAATATTGCGATGAATGGTGTACTCAAAAAAGGAAAAAGTTGCTATTAACTCGAAGTCCGACATCAAAAACAGCTGCACCGTAGGTAACTAAAAAGATGAAAATGAAACCATAAAGCATAATTTCCTTGTCAGTCTAAGCTCTATTTCTTCGTAAAAGTACCATAATAAAGGGATGCTATAATGCTTTTACAGAGAAACGTTAAATACCGTTTTGTACTTTGACCGGTAAATTTATATCTTCAAGCCTGTATCCCCGAAGGAGTAAGCAGAGGTGTAAAAATTACACCCACATTGTGCCTTGCGAATTTTAGGGTTTCACGTAATAGGGGGCGAGTCTATTGCCGTTACCGGGCGGGTCCATATTGGCTCACCTAAAGTTCTTTACCCGACATTGTTCTTCCTAATGATTTGTAATCCGAATGATCACTCTTCCTAAAATTTTTCATCCTAAAGTTTGCATTCATACTATTTGTAGTGCAACCGGCGATGTTCATAACACTCGTGTTGCTGAAAATTGTAATTAATAATATCATTAATGTAAATATATTTAAACTCCTACTGTTTTTTATCATAACGCTTTTATCCCTAAAAATAATTATCATAATATTTTCACTTATACTCAGATTTACCAAGTATAATAAAAAATATTACACTTTTACCAAGACACTTTTAGCCTTATATTTAGGTGTTTTATACAATAGAATCGAGAAAATAAACGATTTGCAAACATAACACTTTGTTGGCTAAATTTTTTTAAGTCCTCGGCGCCGTAGCGCCCCCAAGGCTACACTCTAACCGAAATTCATAAAACACTACTCATTTACGGTTATGTTTATGGCCTGGAAGTTTATACCGCAGTTTTAACCGTACCTAAACCAATAACTTATACCCGACCGATTCGGTTCGGTCGCAGTTCTAACCCAACCTAAACCAATAATTATGAATAGGACCGATTCGTTTTTGGAGCTTGACCATTGTACTATTGTGTATTTGTACCATGGTACTATTATTCTTATATGTTATACATGTTATGTGAAAATAAAGTTACGCAAAATTAATGTATATAATACGGATTATTGTGAATAAAAAGAAATCTAAACAAAAAAGATATGACTTTGAATCAAAGTGTAAAATATGATTATTGCTACTGACATTATGAAGTTGAATGCTTCAGAATTATGAACATTAGAGACAGAGTAGTTAGGAATTGTGATTGTTAGGATGAAAAATGTTAGGAAGAACATTTTCTTATTTCGAAATATCGGAGTTGAAAATTTAGGTGAACTTTGGCGCACCCTTACCGGGCACATTGACAAACTTCGTGCTGCTACTAGGAATTTGGAAAAGAGGTAACACTTATGCGGGATCAGCATACGCATACGCTATCTACTGGACTACAGAGGCAGTCTTAAGCTATTTATATAAAAACTAGCATTCGCCCGCGGCTTTACCTGCTCTAAGCTTTCAATCATTATTTTACTCACTTTAGAGTGGCGTTTTAAAATCATTTTTATGTGGGTTGCTTCGTCATAAAAGGAAACCATTGTCCCAATTGCATGTTAATGGATACAGTAGTTTGGACTCTGCGATGGTAATTATGTAATTAAAAAATATTATTATATGCTGAGGGCAAAAGCTTGACATAATATTTTCCATTTGGCTTTAGTACAATACCCTCTTTGTTGGAAGACGATGCCAAGTGTTTATGTGACTAGCAAAATTACATTTTAAGAAGCATACTTGCCTCCGCCAGCGACAGTAAACAGGTTGTTCCCATCATTTTCAAAGCACGGCATCCAGCTAAAGATCTGGTAAAGTTACTTCCATTTTTAGAGAATAATAGGCAGGTACTTCTCTATTTTCGTCACTCCACTTCTAGCCTTACGACGACTTTAGACTCCCTTAGGATTTTACAATCAGCGCATAGACATTTATGTTACTGAAGTTGAGGTTATAGTTACTTAAACTACAGAGACAAGAAGAAATTATGGAAACTTTTGCAACTTGCCTTAGGGCATGTATAACATGCAGCCCCGGGCTTTGCGGTGCTTCCGGTGCCAAAATATTTCCAACATATTTATCAAAAATTATCTGCAGCCAGTGACGACAATATATTTTTTCTGATCTGTTTACTGATCCGTTCTTAATTTCTGGTACCTATTTATTCGACACTATTGCTTTCAAACTAAACTAGATTACATACACTGACACTATAATAAAGTGAGATAGTGCAACTGATATTGCGTCCCAAATTCTACCAACGTGTGCATTCTGTTACGTGTGAATTGAGCTTAAATTAGAACTATTTATTGCCACCTGAAACTGGGTCACATAGGAATAATACAAGAGAAATCTAGTTTGGTGCTAGTATATACACATAATATGTACATACTAAAATTATAGTCTATACTGTTATCTATATTAGCCTGTCTGGCTAGTGTGGATTAGTGGACTGAGTCCGCCTATTGACTAGAAATGCTACTAATGCTAATGTGATGTAAAATAGAAGATGGTTATGTCCAGCAGTCATCGATATATATGTACTAAAGCAGTGGACTGCGAAAAGCTATATGGTGATTGTCATGTACATTTTATGTTATCTGAATAAATTACGTATCCTTTTTCTTCACTCACGGCTTAAGATATTATTTTGACGATATGATTGTTGCCTGAGTGCTTGAATAGCTAAGGAGAAATGTAATCGCCAGAACACTGATCGATGCCTCCCGTGACCATCAGGTTGGTTTATATCGTATAGATATATATTATGTCGTTGAGAGAATAAGCATTGCGATGAAAGTCTAACATTTCAAGCAGACTTTTATTTGTTTGAAATTACAAAACCTAGCAAGATGGAGACAGTATGATAACGGTAGTACATGTTAGGCAACCCTTTAGGGCCGGGGGGATATGGTAGCGCCATCTACCTTTCCATCTAAAACTAATCACATCAACGTCAATCGTTCCACGCTTGCTTGTAGTGATCAGAGCAGTGCTAGGCCGCAGTGTATGACGTCTAAGACTGTTCTGTTAGCGACAGCGCAAGTTATCGTTTATGATGTTAATGGGTCGCCGCACATGGTACGTTGTCTACTCGATAGCGCGTCTCAGACCAATCTAATAACATCGGAATGCTTCAAACGCCTCGGATTGTGGAATAAATTTAAAAATACTAACTCAACATCGCTCACTACATACTATGTTAGTAGCAAGTGCGGAAATATTGGTATCGCTCGCACTAGACAAGCAAGCGTGGAACGATTGACGTTGATGTGATTAGTTTTAGATGGAAAGGTAGGTAAAGTAGCGCTACCACATATGAATCCAAATTATGGTACATTACGACAAGATTATTTGTTGGAAACAAAGTTGTTTCCAAAATATTGATATAATTAATCGTGATACAATTTTGGTCCATCAATGAACCAAAAAGAGCACTGAATTTTCAAACAAGGGGATGTAACAATGATGGAAATTCAGGAAGATCCTTGTCGAACTCTGGAATGTAACTGATATGTTCACAAGTAGGTAGGTACGTATGTATAGTGGAATAAAACGACGTCTTGGTAGTACAGCATATATTCGCAGACTGACGAGTATTTTACAATTGTTAATAATGAAGATTCACTACCCACATAACTAATTATAATTGAGAACACATACATCACACCTCTCTTCTTAAAATACACTATATATAAATACAAAAAATATTTTAAGTACATTGGAATCTAATAACCGGCTTTCGGGTTCGCTTCGGGTACTCGTTTGGCTGCTGAGTTGACAAACCAGGTGATTTATTGAGAGGCTGTACAGGCTCCAGCTCAACTTCACTATTTATCAACTGTTCTGACATATTCCTTTCACAAATAGTTTCATCCTTACATTCGTCCTCATTCTTCCCCAACGTTATTGAATCATCCCCAGCGTGCGGAACGGAGCTCTCATCCTTTAACGTTTCCTCTTCATCCGTGTTTGGGCCACCGATTGACACACGGGATCGCCGCCGTATCTGGTCTACGTGCCTTTTGACAAATTGACCGTTATCCCTAGTTATCAAATACCTACGAGCACTATCTACATTTGAAATAGTACCCTTTACCCATTTATCTGAAGAACCGTAATCTCTCATCCAAACAGGTTCACCCTCATCAAACATTCGCGGCACCCCTCCTGCGGAATCGATCTGTCTCTGCTGCACATTTTGTACCCTAGCACCTACTGAACGATTCGTCCGTAATAAATCTAATCTGGATCGTAACGTTCGCTTTTGTAGCAACATTGAGGGTGTCTCACCGGTAGTGCAGTGCACTGTATTTCTATATGCCAGCAGGAATGTTTGTAAAGCCGAGTCCACGTCTACACGATCTCTAATTGCCTTTTTAATAGTACGCTTGCAGATGTTCACAGCATTTTCTGCGGCACCATTTGAAGAAGGATGATAAGCGGGTGAAAAATACTGCCTAATACCATTATTAGTAAGAAAATTTTTAAATTCGATACTTGTAAACGGTGGTCCTTGATCTGATACGAGCTGTTCTGGTAATCCGAACCTAGCGAAAGTCGAACGCAAGACCTTAATAACATTAGACGCATTAGTACGTGGCATTTCAAATATTTCTAACCATTTTGAAGACGAATCCGTTAATACTAAGAAGGTCATTCCTCGATACGGACCCAAAAAATCAATATGAAGTCTAGTCCACGGCTGAGTATAGTACGGCCACGGTTGGATCGTAGCTCGCGGGGGCGCCCTCGCTTCCGCTGCACATGTTTCACAACTTTTACCTGTTTCCTCAATATCCTTATCGATGTTAGGCCACCACACATAACTCCTAGCTAAACTTTTCATCTTTACAATGCCCATGTGACTGCTATGTAATTGCTTCAATATTTGTCTTTGCAATAATTGTGGGATTACCATACGATAGCCCCACATTATACACCCACATTCTACATATAATTCATTACGCCTAGAGAAAAATGGCTTAATCTCATCATTATTAGGACAATTTAATGGCCAACCTGATTGAATATATAACATAACCCTACCTAGTATCGTATCCTTGGGTATCATTGTTTTGACATCATTGCTAGTGACGGGTAAAAAATTTTCTACAAAATTAACATAAGTATTTTCTATTTGCAACCTATTTAAGTTATTAGTAGTTTTAGACGGCAGGCGCGATAAAGCGTCTGCACTGTTCTTATTCGACGCGATGTACTCGATATCGTAACTGTAGCCCGTTAGAAGTACCGCCCAACGTTGCAATCGTGAAGCAGCCATCACAGGAATACCTGTTCTATTACCAAAAATATGTGTCAGAGGTTTATGGTCTGTACGAAGTATAAAGTGACGGCCATACAGATACTGGTGAAATTTACGAATACCGAATACAATTCCCAGAGCCTCCCTGTCTATCTGCGCATAAGCGCGCTCAGCCGGAGTAAGTGACCGCGACGCGTACGCGATCGGGCGTTCGCCATCTGCCGTAATATGCGATATTACCGCGCCAACACCCACACTACTCGCATCCGTCGTCAAAACCAACGGTAGCTCTGGATTGTAATAAATGAGTACCTTGCTATCCATCAAAAGACGTTTCACTAACACGAAAGCATTCTGACACTCCTCGCTCCAAACATACTTAGAGCCCGACTTAAGAAGATTATACAATGGAGCGAGAATAGTACTAACATTCTTAATAAACTTTGCATAATACATGACTAGACCTATAAACGCCCGTAATTCGGTAGTGTTGGTAGGAGCCGGTGTATCCCTCACTGCCTTTACTTTCTCTGGACACGTATGCACCCCATCTTTGCTTATAATATGACCCAGGTAAGAGACAGACTTTGAAAAGAAAACGCACTTTTCCTTTTTTACTCTAAGTCCATAGTCCTGCAACCGTTGAAATACTTTATGTAAATTATTTATATGGTCGAATTTCGTACTACCCGTTACAATGATATCATCTAAAAATACCCCTACACCTCGCATACCCGCGAATAATTGTTCAATTCGCCTTTGAAAAATACCGGGACTAGATGCCAATCCATACACTAACCTGTTGTACATATATAATCCCTTATGAGTATTTATCACTGTGTATTTCTTACTTTCATCCAATTCAAATTGTGCGTACGCTTGAGACAAATCGATTTTACTGTAATATTCGCCCCCTCTGAGACGAAATAATAAGTCTTCTACCCTCGGCAAAGGATAACGGTCAATTTCTATAACTTTATTTAATGTGAGTTTGTAGTCAGCACAGATTCGAATGCTACCATCCTTCTTTACCACTGGTACTATCGGTGTAGCCCAGTCGGAACGCTCGACCGGGGTGAGAACTCCGTCGCGCACCAGCTGATCCAGCGCACGCTCCACCGGCTCGCGCAGTGCGTAGGCCAGCGGCCGCGCCCGCATGAACACCGGCCGTGCTTCCGACCGCACATGTATGCTCACGGCGCCGCCCGTGAAACGCCCGAGACCCTCCGCGAACACTTTACAGTATTTGGAACTGAAAGAGGATAATTCAAATTCACTATTTTGTACAATATTATGTACATTATAATTAAACTCGGGAAGTTGTATCTTTAATGCCGCTAGCCAATGTCGCCCTAAAAGTACAGTTTTCCCTTTTTCGATAACAAGTAATTCTAAATATTTACTTCTATCTTTATATCTGACTAATGGCCTTATTATACCCAATGGTTTAACAGTTTCGCCTGTGTACTATCTTAAGGTTAATTTACAGGGTTGTAGGGTAAGATCGTTAAAAAGTTTGTTGTAACATTCTTGACTAATGCATGACACGGCACTACCTGTGTCACATTCCATAGCTATATTTTTATTATGCACGTTCAAGTTTATATAAATAGGTTTGCAATTTAAAATCGACAGTTGACAAACATCAACAAAAATTACCTCGTCACTCTCAGTATCGCTGTTACTGGCTTGCACATCTACTTGATATTGCTCCACTAAATTTGGGCACATACGCCGTAGGTGTCCTTGACGATTGCAAACCCTGCACACGTAACGCGAGAACTTGCATGTTGCCTCGTTGTGATTAGCGCCACACACCCGGCACGTCCGCTGAGGCCGTGCTCGCTCCGCAAGCCGAGCCCGCTCAACCGGCACCGACCTAGCCGACTCGGTACGCGCGCGCCGCTCGAGCTCTTGCACATCTCGCCGCTCACGTACGTCCTGCCGCGAAACACCGCGCTGCCCGCCGCGCTCCGCCACGCCCACAGCTTTCCGTCTCACCGTCATCGCTTGACACGGCACCGTAGATGCACCCGTGTCTACCGTTGGCTTAGGTCCTTCGACTGCAGCTGCGTCTTTCTCTGCCGCTTCCAAGCTGCAGGCAAGTTTGTATGCCTTGCCGAAATCCAACTTAGATTCTGCGAATAACCGCTGTCTAATATTCTCGCTCGCTATTCCACACACCAATTGATCGCGCAAACTTTCTTCCAGCCAACTGCCAAACTCACAGGTCTTTGTCATCTTCTTAAGCACCGCCACGTACTCGGCTATTGATTCACCCTCTTTCTGTTTCCTATGTCTAAACTTATACCTCTCGGACAGTTCACTCGGTTTCGGTTGTAAATGTCGACCCATAATCTCCGATAATCGCTCAAAACTTTCCGTTTTCGGCTTCTTCGGTGTACACAAGTTAACTAACAACTCGTAACTTTCGGCTCCCATAACGGTTATTAATGTTGGTACACGTAGGTCGTCCGGTATTTTGTTCACAACAAAATATTGTTCTAAGCGTTCGACATACAGTTGCCAATCGTCTTTCTGCACATTAAACGCGGCTATTTTCCCGATGGACATTATATATAACTTTGTAATTTCACGCGAATTGTTCAATCCTCGTCGCCACTGATATGTTCACAAGTAGGTAGGTACGTATGTATAGTGGAATAAAACGACGTCTTGGTAGTACAGCATATATTCGCAGACTGACGAGTATTTTACAATTGTTAATAATGAAGATTCACTACCCACATAACTAATTATAATTGAGAACACATACATCACAGTAACAAGCTGATTAATTGCTTTAGGGTCTCTATTTCTGAAACAGGCACTTATTTTCACTCACTCACGCAATCCATTATTTCTAACTATACATAGAATAACATATTAATAGGTACTCGCAATGTATAACGTTGGAAGTCATCATCATCATCATCAGCCTTTAACAGTCCACTGCTGGACTAGGCCTCTCCTTTGAAAGGAGGAATTGGCCTACTATACCACGCTGGCCAAACGGGTTGGTATAGGGTTTGTATCAAGTTTTCCTTCTCTTACAGTGCTGCTCTCTGCATAATATGCTCCCTTTGACGGCTCTTACGACACCCATGGGATGATATGGGGTGGTGACAATTCGTATTCTTAATCCATCACCACACGGACGAACGTTGGAAGTATAGTAATACAATTATTATGAGATACACATTGAATTCAGTGTCATGCCATTGGGAATACCCAACAGGCAGAGCAGAAGGACGGCTCTGTATTAATAAAAAGCTGATATCAACCAAAAGATGATATTTAAAGATCCAGATAGTGCTATCAACAACAACAAACAGTGAAACGCAGACGTACAAATTAAATTCCCATCTGTCAGGAATTCCCCACCGCTCCGAATGAATGAACATCAATCAGTTTTATATTGTTCAGAATATTACTACGTTCACAAATACAAACAAACTATATTGTACGAACTAGCCACGAATATCAGAGAAAGCTCTACTTTTGCTTCATCTATGTTTCGTTAGTAAAAATTTCAATTTAGTTTTTACCTTGCGGCTGGCAATCCTTTTGTTTGAAAATTGTGTAATTTAATATACAGGTACGTTTCTACGTTATAATAGGCAAAGCGGTATTAGTAGAACAAGGTTTTTCAATGATGGTATAATTTATTATATGCTAACGAATGTTTGCGCTAGGGTTAAACTACGTTGCCTTGACTTTGCATAGTGATTAAATCATTAAGTTTTCTGCAAACTGGAGAGGTTTTCCAAACTTCTCTAGTAAGCAGTAACTTAATTTAATGGGTGTAATTAACATGATTCTGATGAGAGTAAAGTTATCAGAAGATATTCTTTACAAAACACATTTAATTTGACCTTTTAATTTTTTATAAGACAACCCTCTTCATCATCAGCCCTTTATACTGTCCCACTGCTGGGCACGGGCCTCTTCTCACTATGAGAAGGGTAAGGCCAAGTGCGGGTTGGCAGACTTCACATGTCTTTCGAGAACATTATGGAGAACTCTCAGATATGCAGGTTTCCTCACGATGTTTTCCTTTACTGTTAAGCAAGCGATAATTAACAATTTAATACGCACTTAACTTCGAAAAGTCATTGGTGCGTGTCGTGAATTCGAACCCAAGACCCTCTGCGTTGCAGTCTGTCGGTCTCTCCACTCGGCTATCGCTGCAGACAGCTCTCTCGCTAGGAATAAATCCCGCGTCACGGGGGACTTTACAAATACAACCGATAGACACAAATTACTAGTACTTACATTACATAAGTAATATAGCACCTGCTGACGCTACAAATTACATACTAGGCGCACTATTGAGTTAGCCCGGCGCAGCAATTGTCTTCCCGCACCCATACAGTTAGGTCATAGTTGTTGTTTTATAGACTCATGCTTTTATATCCCCAAAGGGGTAGGCAAAGGCGTAATATTAGACCCACATTTCGCCATGAATTATTAGGTGCCATGTAATAGGGGCGAGCCTATTGCCGTTACCGGACACATCGCCAGACTACGTGCTGCTAGTGAGATTCGGGAAAACCCAGTAACACTTTTGCCCGACCCGGGAACTTAACCCGGGACCTACGATCAGCAGTCGCATACGCTATGCACTGAACCACGGAGGCAGTTGGTAGATTATAGTTATATTTATAATTACGGGTTACATTTATAATTATTATTGCTACCACAGTAAAGTTTAAATTGCAGTATATGATATTTTTATTTTATCGCACTCTTATAATCTTACGTTAATCCTAGAGTAAGTGATATATACATATAAATGCCTCTATATGTATATAAATACATAGTGTCAAAAGACCAATCACCAAGCGTCTACTCGTTTACTAAGAAAAAAATATACATGCGGGCAACGAAAAAGAAATAGGTTTAAAAAAGTTGACAAATGTTATAAGCCGTAATGAAAAGCGCGCGCGTGCAATGATCCAGATACCTACCTATCTATCTATAGGTGCATAGGACACGTATAGAACAAATTGGCGCGAAAAATGCATCCATTTCGTTATGATGAGAAAAAAACATATAGTGACTTTGAGACTTAATATCTTCTGAAGCAGTAATTACCCAGGTATGGCTCAGAGGTAAAAAATGTTCGTAATGATTGCTACATTATGCGATTTTAATTTTCTTTGAGGATATTTTTATATCGTGTACGTCATTTTATAGCCCTTCATATATCTTTTTCCACTGCAGCCAGTCAGGTATTCAACCAAAAAAGAAATCCAACAGATGAAGTGGAAAACAGTCGGGGACTTAAAATACAATGTAAGGAAGCAGCGCCATTTGCATAAGGCGCCGTAGACGTAAAGGTGCGGCGTGCTTCGAATGCAAAACTTACACCTGATGAAATTTCAGATCAGATATGTACCCTTTATTTTAGTTTGGACCGTTTTTGAACGCTGTCTTTGGGGTTGGGATGGTGCGCTTGTTTGGAGAATACGTATGAGTTTTTGTGTGGCAATGTCTTGTTGATAATAAATGTTTAAATAGAGTTTAGACGTTTGGAAGATACGGTGACATTTATAAGTTGACACTTTATAACGGCAGTCACTCTGTGTAAAAGCTAATTTTCTGTCAAAGCTGTTTAGACTTGGGTAGATAGAGGAATAGGCGGACCCCGTCGACAGACGTGAGATTTGTATAAATTTAGATTTTAAATACACCCTACTACGTCGTGTAACAAGAAGAAATCAATTCGGCATCATCAGCAATATTGTCGTGTTAAGATCATCACGTATTATTATCGCCGAGTTATTTCGTCTTCACATCTACTGCCATTTTAGAACTTTAATTTATTTTCGCTAAGTCTGCACAATTATATTCCCCTGCACACTTCAACTACATGACCACAGTTTAGTCTACCTGGACACTAGGTGAATTGCGCCGAAACACTCAGCAAACTGCCTGCTGCAAAGAATTTTATTTATGTAGGTATGTAATGATGTTGATAAGTATGTATAATTTGAATGCAAGGATAGCCTTGCATGAAATAAAAAGCTATGAATTTGAATGTGTGCCATAGTGAGTATAATTAGTATGACTTGTGGACCGTTGGGGTTTCGCACGGGAGGACATGAGGAGTATATGATATTCAGCGATCATGCAGCATCCTAGTTTTTAAAGTATTTTTGGAATCGATTGTGTCATTTTAGAGTATATTCGTGAATAATACACAAAATAAAATAAAATCTTCTATTTATAATATCAATAGTTTAGGGAGGCTTATGTTGAGACGTAATCTTGCTTGCTCTTAAGCGATAACACAGTAGATGGTGTAGCATGTTTGCCTAGAAGGTAGGTACGTATTCGTCCGACTTGAAAACAAACTGAAATTATTTCATCCGTAAACCATTGATTTCCCTTTTATAAAAATCCTTTCAAAACATCCCGTTGGAACAATTTCTAAAACACAACAAAGTCATAAAAATTCCATCTCCAACAATAATATTTAGTCCATAATCTTTGTAAATAACAACAGTAGCCACGGACGGCTTATTTCCGAGCGAGTTATCGGTGTAAGCCCGTAGTGAGTCAGCCGTGCGGCTTACGTGTTCCTGAGAGAACTTTGTAAATAGTGACCGAAGATTTCTCTTATAGTTTATCATAATTTTCCTTGTTACATGTGTGACGTTGTGGTTTATGCGATGAACTTGGTTTAGTTTTTTTTTGTTCTCACTACCTAGGTATTTTATGTTACCTTCCGTCTGCCTGCGGCCTTGCAAACGAACGAAAGGTAACAAAGAACGAAATCCTTCGTTCTATTTAAAAATAAAGCTGTTTCCTTAGTAATATTTTCTCCTTATTTTATCCTCTTTATAATACCCATATATAAAATTCTTCCCGTACTGACTGATTGACAGACAACGCACAGCCTAAACTAATGGTCATTAGAACCTGAAATTCGGCATATAATTATGTTTCTTAGAGATCGTAAGGATGCACTTAGAAAAGATTTACCGAAATTCCCATGGGTTCGGGCAGAAACGGTAAAATTAAAATAAAATGAGCGTTGTGTGAATATAAATCTAATTATATGCCGTCTTCTTCACTACTATACATAGATGATGGTTTGAGTTGGGGTAATGCATGTTCACTAAAACTACAGTGGTGTTCTGATGGGCTGTCATATGCTTTGTAACGGATGCCAGGAATCGAACCTTTGCTAGTCCGCTACAGTGCGCTGGTGGTGTGTTGCTGACGTGTGCCTACGACGATGCGTGTTCTTCTATGTGTGTGGACTGTATGGCTTCGATGTATTGGGGCTTCAAAAATAAAACATCTTCATACGTTGAGAGCGATGCTGTTCAGGTGTTCGGTGCTTGATGGTTACAAGATGGTCGTTGAGACGCCAACAAACTGGCCGAATTGGTGGTCGCTTAAGTACCTCGAAACTTTACCTTATCGACGACCATCGCACCGAACACGTGCACAGAGAATCTTTCGTTTATTTTTATTTCAAATACAGAACAAATGTTACGTATTATTCATTTCTATTATACATACGTACATGTTCTACACATCGTTAGATAGGTCTCATTAAGTTCTATCTATCGGTATACAATACCTAAACCTAACTACTAGCGTCACTAAGTTATTCCATAAAAACTCCAAAAAAATGCTGTCACACAAGGGCCCGCCCACTATATTTTCTATTGAAAAACTATTGTATACTAAATTTATATATATAATTTTGGTAGGCCGTTGTGTGCAACTATATGGGGCATCTATTAAAATAAACACCATGAAAATATCTTTATTCAATTCGAACCTATTACATGAAAACTTATGAATCATAAGAAAATTACAGAATTTCTTAAGTAAATACTATCGTAAATAAACTAAATTTATGATAAACATACAAATGTTTGTTATTATGCTTATTTTAACTATATAAGGTAATAACTAGCAATAAGAAAGTATCTAGATTTCAAGCCTATATGAAGCCAAAAAGCACTTATAAAACTATAAAACGAATATGTAAACAAACAGCTGTCAAAAAACACTTATAAAACTATAAAACGAATATGTAAACAAACAGCTGTTTTATGAAGTATTAACTCTTATCTGTCACTACTGATAACGCTATTTATGATCGATATCTAAGGTCCCTACAGTTAGCACAAGTTTAAGACTAATGTTCATGTATTACATACTTGTTTATAGTAACGATCTAACCATTTACACTATTTTAGCTATTTTTTAACGTTTTGACACGTCCGGGAACCGAACCCGGTGTACCGCACGATTAGATAACACTGATTTTATACGATTTTCACTCGCGGTTTCGAATACACTATTCACTGTCATAGTTTTAATGTCTGTCGCGAACATGCTTCAATAGGCTTTGGTTTCAATAGGGTTTATAATTTATCGATCCTTAAATTAATAAGATATGGGTGTACTTCTAAATAGAGTAGATTCAGACTACGCCAGGTGATCGAACCTGGTGCACTGCAGTCGATAGAAGTTATAAAGAACTTGTAATAGTCATCACGAACTAGAACTTTATTACGCGATGCAGGATCTAGTACGGTCGCGCCAGCTAGATGTTGCCGGCGTCGATGATATTCGCCATTGTATGGTAGATGGCCTCAGTTGTAGCTACAACTACTTTATGATGTTAATAGGGCTACACAGTTTATAATACGCCGCAGCATAGAAAAAATCTTAGGGCGCCGATGTATGTGCAATTTTAAATGTAAAGTACAACCCGAATCTCGACATGCGTGGGTAATATAATTTTTAAAAGTAAATAAAATAACTTTCTGCCTGTTGAATTACACGACGAAATTGCTTTTTTTTTGCACGACGAAAAACACACGAATTTTCTTTTCAAGTAAAGGCTAGTTAGTGTATGCAAGTAGTTAAGTGCCATAACAAACTTTATAAAGTTTTATAATCGGAAATAGTCGCAATTTGTAGGTTAAATGCTTAATTGTGGGGGTTACGTACGTTGGTAATTACATAAAAAAGGGTAAATTATGTCACTAACTTTGTGTTAAATTTTTTATCATATATTCGTTACCTACCTTAGTAAATTTAATTTCAGGTATAATAAAATGTCAACTGCGAAGCAACATGCACCAAACGTCAGGTATTCTATCATAAAGTTTCTTGATATTTAAACTATTAGGATCTTTGTAATAAGAACTTAAACAACCAACATCTTTATTCTAATCAACACAATTGACCTAAAAACTAACAATAATGATTAATTCATGGATTTTCACATTTATCGTAAGACCAAGCAAAGTTACTTCGTAAATAGGGCACCAATTTTTTTTTTAATTTTATTTATATTCTCACGCCTGCAACCTCGTAGGGGTAGACAGAGCTGTAATATTACACCCACATATCGCCTTATGAATTTTAGGTCTCACGTAATAACGGGCGAGCCTTTTGCCGTTACCGGGCACATCACCAGACCCCGTGCTGCTACAGAGAATTCAGAAAAATCCAGTAACATTTTTTTAGCCAGCGATAGCCGAGTGAAGAGACCGACAGACTGCTCAGCAGAGGGTCTCGGGTTCGAATCCACGGCACGCACCAATGACTTAAGGTTTTTTTGAAGTTAAGTGCGTATCAAGCTGTTAATTACCGTTTGCTTGACCGTGAAGGATAACATCGTGAGGAAACCTGCATGTCTGAGAGTTCTCCATAATGTTCTAGAAAGACATGTGAAGTCTGCCAACCCGCACTTGGCCAGCGTGGTGGACTATGGCCTTACGCTCTTCTCATAGTCAAAAGAGACCCATGCCCAGCAGTGGGACGGTATAAAGGGCTGATGATGAAGCATTTAATTTATCTCTATCTATGAAGATATGAAGGTGTTATAATTATATAGTTGGATCGTGTCTTGTGTGTGTGACTTGATTGTGAAGCTGGAAAACAGACGGCATCGGCTAATAAGAATATAAAACTGAAAAACATGAGGATCTGTCCATTGTCCATCTATAAATACGTAAAAATTTTTGGTTCATTGACTTGTATGAAAACTTCTACTTTCAATGTATCTCATTATATTCTGTTGAGTATCAAAACTTTAAATGAAATGCGTTAAATTTAACCGCACCGCAGACCGCACGGTGAGGTATTTATGCCTCACCGTGCGGTCTGTCTCGACAAAGGCCTTCAATCCTTTACATCATGACAATGCTCTTTTAATACTGTTTCAACCCTTGTTTAAACTTTTAAGCCAATTGGCTAATTTAAGTTTACGATGAATTACTTTCTGTGGGTGCTAAAAAATTGCAAAGTGGGGGCAGTTCTCCAATTTTTTAAGCAGCATAAATTACGTTTCTAATTTATTGCTGCCTTGTTGTCTTTCTACTGGCTGGATTACTTAATGGTTTTGATTTTGAAAACATTCCTTCCAAAAGCAAAAGAGTACAAGGATTCAAATGTATGATGCATTTAGAAGAATATTCCTTTAACCAGCTTGTAACTGATTGTGCTTGGTGGATCGAGGCCCTACCGATGTGGGTGTACCAGGATTTAGTCTTGGACACTGTACAATGGCTGATTGTACCTACAGCTTTTTAAGCCGAATTGGTACAAGTCTTCAACCTAAGGCAATTTTAAACAAATCAATCTGATAATATTTTGTTTCTGTAATCTATAATAGGGTTATATTGATCCTAATCTTCAAGCTATGACTTACCAAATGGCATAAGAATCAATTAGAATATTTGTGCTTTCTTCCTAAAATTACTCTCACATAGATTCACGTAACAGCATTCACCGATATACACGACAAGTTTCGTTATCACAAAAATGTATTCTAATGTTCGACTTTGTTCTTGTAGTAACATTGTCGCAGCTTGCACGGAGCGGCCCGAGGTCACATACGTGGTATGCGACCCTTGGATGACACTCTAGTTAAACTGGTTGAAACACCGGTAAGGGTGCACACACATTGGTCCGTACGGTCATTTATTGTGATGTGCATTTGTTTACGCAAAACAAAGCTGTAGTGTAGTGCACCTCTACCCTATTATAAGTATATAGATTTATGCATTATACTCTATTGGAACATTCAATAAACGACAGCCAAACATAACACTTGTTATCATTGGACTCCTGTCGCCCATCAACATATTGCAAAGCAGTATTGGGCAGTATTTTCATTCTATTTTAGTAAGATTCTGTTACATCTTTGTATCACAAACTAGATTCATATTCAATGAAGTGCAAAAACAATGCTTTAAATTATAAATTGCATACCGAAAGCTTAGAATTGGAAATAAACAAACTACAAGAAAAAATAAACTGTATGTCTAATAATTATAAAAGTTCAGAGCTACAAATGAAGGAATACATTTTGGCGATGAACGAGCTTGTGGATTCTAATACATGTAACTGTCAACATGCTAAGACTTTGACCACTAATACCCAAGGCAACAATATGGTTTCACCAGCTCCTTCTGTGCCAACTTCTATCTTGCGACAACCGGAAACTAATAGTTCTCCAGTCAAATCAAATGAACTTTCGCCTATAGTTCACCATGTAAACCCTAATTTAAAAAATAAGCTTATAATATTTAGTGATGAATTAGGTAAAGGTTTGGGAGAATTGTTGTCAGACAGCTGTAGGGGCTATTCAGTTGTAAATCACTGTATGCCAGGATTAACATATATAGATATTATTAATAGAATCAGGTATTTTGATTTAACCCAAGATACTACAATATTAATATTAATTGGAAATAGAGGTTGTATGAATAAGCACGCAATTAAAGAAGTATATGACACCCTCTCATACTTAAATGTGAACCATATGGTAATGTTCACATTGCCCTACTCACACAGTTTGCCACAGGCGGAAAATAATTATTGGCATAAATTAAATACTGCATTACATTCCTTACAATATTATAATGCTAAATTTCAATTTTTTATTTCAATTAATTGACACTAGTGGTTATGTTAGTAAACATTTTTATTTGACAAAAGGTAACTACTACCTTTCAAGTTTCTATACAAGACAAATAGCAATGTCGGTATCTTATTATTTAGATACTTTAGCCAAGAATCTGGCTAATAGACATATTCATTCAGATGAGCATTCCAACAAGTTGCCTACATTGATTACAACTTGTGATACTAATTTAAACTAAATCAAGAGACAATAGAGACAACCTCTTGCAATGAACTATATGTAGTTACTAGTTTAAACAATATACTAAGTATGCACACATCTAGTCCTGAGAGAAATATTATTAATGATGAAACTAATATTACAATTGTGCATCAAAATATTCAGGGTTTATTGAGTAAAGAGTTAGAGGTAGAATTATTTATGAATAGCAATAATATTGATATTTTATGTTTAACTGAGTATTGCTTACAAAACCACCAACTCATATTTAATTTTAATAATCACCTGTTAGGTAGCTCATTCTGCAGAGTCAATATGATACATGGTGGCTCCTTAATATAAATTAACAAGGCTATTAAATTTAGAGAAAGAATGGATATTGAGAGCCTCTCTGTTGAACGAGTTATAGAGTTGTCTTGCATGGAGTTTGAGCAATATATTGTAATAAGTGTGGATAGACCCCCATGTGCTCAATATGATCATTTTGAGAGAATTTTAGAGGATGTTTCATTTAAAAGCTCCAAAACTAATAAAAAAGTTGTTGTCTGTGGTGACTGTAACATTAATGTACTAGAAAAATCATGTTCCACCAATAAATTAATAACATTATATAAATCGTTTAATTTGTACCATATTTTTATGGAACCTACAAGAATAACTAACTTGAGTTCTACTTGCAATGTTAATATTTTTTGTAACCAGAAACCAAAGCTAAATAAAATTATTAATGAGCTAAGCTCTGACCACTGTAGGCAGTTGGTAAAGTTTCACAGAAAAATAACATTAATAAAATAAATATTAAATTTGTTCCAGTCAATGCAAGCCGTCTAGAGCATTTCAAAAGTAGATTGGAGTGTAAATTACCAGAGTTGTCATTTCACAAATATCCTAACCAGTTATATAGTTCACTACATAATTTGATCGATGCTGAATTTAGTAAAATATTTACACCCAAGACAGTATCAGTCAGTGACCGCATCACATTTAGTGAATGGGCAACACCTGGGATTTACAAGAGTAGATTAAAATTCTTACAATTATACAATGAAAGAACCTTTAACAATAGTGAAGTGTTCATAAACAATGTTAGAAGTTATTCAAAATTTTTCAGACGAGCATGTTCCACAGCAAAATCAAACTTCTTAAAAAATTTAATAAAAACGTCTAATAATAAAATTAAAACAACTTGGAATATAATTAATAGTGAAACAGAAGAGTCATAGTACGTAGTCGTGACTTCCATTTAAAAATAAATGATGTAGATATTAAAACTGATCTGAAGGTGGCAGAGGAGTTCGAACATTCTTTTACTAATATTCCTCAAATAATAACAAAAGCTCTACAGTCATCTCCCGCTGATTCTGAAAATATTATAAAACACTGTGTACCTGAACCTAAATATGGCGCACCTTTTGAATTCACTTTTGTAGTGAAGGAGATATTATATCCGTTTTTAAAAAATTAGATCTTAAAAATACCATGGATCTTTGGGGACTTTCTGTCAAGACCATCTCGTCAGTTATTACTATTATTGCACCCCACTTAGCAGAAGTGTTTAATTGTTGCGTTGCTAATGGTGAATTTCCTGATCTTATGAAGCATAGTAAAGTGATACCGCTATTCAAATCTGGCAGTACATTAGATCCAACAAACTTTCGGCCTAATTCAGTACTATCTACAATGAGTAAAATATTCGAAAAGTTAATTTTTAAGCAAATGTTGGCACTCTTTAATAAATACAATATTTTGCTTAACAAGCAATTTGGTTTCACAAAAGGTCGCTCTACTATCGATGCTGCGGTAGAATTATTCAAAAGCATTTTTGAGGCTTGGGAGGATTCGCATGACGCTTTAGGTATTTTTGCGACCTATCCAAGGCATTTGACTGTGTTCATCATAAGATCCTGATCGGGAAATTACATCATGACGGAATTAGAGGCAAGGCTCTTGATCTTTTGAAATCGTACTTTAGCGATAGAGTCCAGAGAGTAGACGTCAATGGTGAGAGATCACCCGGATCTGCATTAACCATGGGCGTCCCGCAAGGTTCAATTCTGGGTCCTTTTCTATTTCTTATTTACATTAACGACTTACCCTACTTTATAGGCCATAACCATGATGTTGTACTATTTGCTGATGACAATTCTTTATTATTTAAAATTAAAAGGAAATTATTAGATTTTCACAAAGTCAATATTGCACTTGCAAAAGTTGTACGCTGGTTCAACGCAAATAATCTTCTCCTTAACGAGAAAAAAACTAAATGTCTAAAGTTTTCAACACCTAATGTCGGACACGTTAGGACCAACGTCCAACTGAATAACGTAGAATTGGATTTTGTTGATACAACAGTGTTACTTGTTGATACAACATGTTAGGTATTACCATAGATTCAAAACTTCAATGGAGCCCACACATTGAAAAGCTATCGGGTAAGCTCAGTTCAGCAGCATATGCAGTTAAAAAAATAAGACATTTTATTGATGTAGATACGGCTAGGATAGTTTATTTTAGGTACTTCCATAACATTATGTCTTACGGAATTCTTCTGTGGGGGACAGCTGCAGATATCAACACCATCTTTATCTTACAAAAAAGAGCCATTCGTGCTATTAACAATCTCGGTCCCAAAGTGTCCCTCAGAGAAAAATTCAAGGAAATAAATATTCTGACTGTAGCATCTCAGTATATTTTTAAAAACTTAAAGTATGTTTATAGAAATATTAGTTATTTTAAAAAGAAATCTGACATACATTCTGTGAATACCAGGAACAAACACAATCTTACTGTGCATGCCACTCGTCTTCACAGAATCAGCAATTCGTTCGTGGGGCAAAGTATATGCTTCTACAATAAACTACCTATTGTTATAAGAAATCTACCATATGATAGGTTCAAAAGCGTTGTTAAAGCAAAATTATATAGACATGGATATTATACAATTCTAGATTATATGATTGATAAAAACGCATGGGATTGACCAGCTCAATGTAGACACTGGACATACTTAAATTATTTATAGATTAATTATTTTGACTCTGGACATTATACATCCAGTACATATTATTATATAGTATTTATTGTTTTTATTATTAAATTTGACATGTAATTACTTTTATATGACCGTATGTTAATCTTATTATCATATACATAAATTATTTATATATTGATTATTTTGACTCTGGACATTATACATCCAGTACATATTTTTCTATATTCTCTAGTGCTTTCTATATTTTCTGGTACTTTTATATGACTGTATGTTAATCTTGCTATCATACTGAATTTGTTTTATACATGACATCCAAATTTAATATTATTTTTAATGACAATTGTATGTAATTCTCTTTTTTTACCTTGCTGTATTTATGCTTTTGAGTCATAATGCCATTATTATGGATGTTTTATTGTTATTATGATATTATTCATTCATTTGTTAATTTAGATTATGCTATTGACTGTAAAATTATTATTATTGTAATAACATTATAGATCATGATGATATTTCTAAAGATAACTTATTATAAATTATTATTAAAATTGTCAATATGCGAGCACCATGTAGTCGCTTTCTCTTTTTTTCTAATTGACGTGATGATTTTCATGCAGTTCTGGGTCGTCATGCTCACTAAAAAGTCTTGCTTACGGTGGCGTTGTGGGTCTGGTGGTTTGGTTCCCTAAAAAATGGTTGAGCTAAGCTATGGCTGAGTCTCACGTCATACTCATGAACGGGTGCCGTCTCCCGGGACTGGTCGGCTCTGAACTGCTGCTGCAATTCTATCAAAAGATAACTATTTTGTAGTCTCTCACTCGTATAGTCGTCTCACATTGTACTCTCATATTTATACTTTATGTTGTATACTTATTATTTATTTTTTTATAATTGTCTGGACTTTAAAAGAGACTATGACCTCTGAGTTTGTTTCGGATGTTTCTTCTCAGGGCAGTTAGTTAGGAAACACCGGCCTCATCTAGCTTAATTTAAAAAAAAAGTATGACTTTGTTTAAGTGTTTATAATAATGAACCTATCAACAAATAAATGATTCGAATTTGAAAATTGAATATCACTACATAGTATAAAACAAAGTCTGTCTTCAGTCTGTCGGTCCCTATGTATGCTTAAATCTTTAAAACTATGCAACGGATTTCGAAGCAGTTTTTTTAAATAGATAGAGTGATTCAAGAGGAAGGTTTATATGTACCTGCAAAGCCTGCGTGCATCCGTGCAAAGCCGGGGCGGGTCGCTAGTATCTCTATGAAACGCACGTAATCGCAAAGAGATTATATTTATAAGTGTTAAATATAGGTATTATTATCTACTCATATTTGCCAATGATGTTTTATGGGCCATATCATAACTCCTGTGACAAATTTATTATACGCAGTACACTCAGAAAAATTGAAATTAGCTTACAAGAAAAAATAACACATTGAAAGACCGGGGATTTTAGATTTTGATAGCGACGTTTTGCAGAGGACTATCGTTACAGCATCGATTGATATTTAAATGTTTTTGTATAAGGGTGAGTGCCATAGATATCGTAATTAATAGGAGATATGCCCTGTAGACGAAAATGTATCGGAAACCTGTGTCGCCTGTTTGCCCCTACCACGCGGCTACCACTACACATGCAGATCAGTAAAAGCAATATGAAAACGCTTTCGCGCACACACTCACATTTTTAAATCAAAACTTACAAAAAAATCAATCATAAAACTTATCCTATCGAACATAGCGTGTATTTACCAAGCAACGTTCAACTTACTCACACAAAAACATCGGCCACTATCGTTGTGCTATGCAAAAAAACTGTACACTTATTCGTTGCTAGATGCAGCGGCCGTACTACGCGATGCATACCCTTTAAAGTATCTTTCGGTCATGATTCCATTGCTTGTCTAGTCACTTCGCGACAACTTTAGGTAGTAGTTAAAGAGCAATGTATTTATTGAACAATAATATAGTCGTTTGGAGATTTGCAAACCATAATAACAGCAAAGAATATTTTAAGATTTGTTGTTTTTCATGTTTTTAAAGACAAATATAGTAAAATACTTGTAGTTTCATATGGTAAGTGATTCCATTCTTCACAAAATTTTGTTTTGAGCTTCGGTGTTTACAGAAAAGCACTGAACAAGACGGCATTCTTATAAATTGTCGCGATCACGGTCGAAAGTGTACTAATTCGCGGCAACGGCCATTTGTTTGCGATATGTACTCTGAGTGCATTTCGCGCAGACACCGACTCGCCCCCTTGGCACTTCTACTCTTATTTATTTTTCTAGGTTTAGTGCGCATTCACCTTTACACAGGGACGTAGTAAGTTGGCCGAATGCGAAATATTTACATTTGACCTTCTGCTAACACAATCACGTAAAGCTTCGTCAAGTGAATATGCAATCCTTAGCGATGACTTTACTAGAAATATTTGAAGGCTTGTCCTTGTCTGACTAGTTAGACAAAAGGAGAAGCCAGTGCAAAGTTTAAATCCATAAAATTGTTTTAAATGCGTATCCACGTTGCAAACTAACATAACACATTAAAGAATAAAACTATAAATTTGAATATTTATGAAGTATAAGTCAGTGTAAGAATTAGAGCTTTTATGAGAAAACGTCGAATAATATAAATACACTTCTTGAGTACTTATAATTACTACTACAAATCGTTTGCAATGATCTTATGGTATCTATTAAAAACCCTCATCGTCTTTAAATAAAACATAAAACAATTTCAGGATCTACGATCACATACATAGATTCACGCCTGATTCCCCGGTAGGCAGAGGCACATTAAACGCCCACTTTTCGCAAGTGTTTTGATCCCACGTAATAGGTGGCGAGCCTATTGCCGCTTATCGGGATATTTTGTTTGCCAGAGCCTCGTTCGTTGATCGGCAGGTGTACCACTTGCAGGTGAGGTTGGCTTGGGACCCTAAGTTCTTGGTGGGAACCCTATGCACCCTACACTATCTACGATCATAAAAGTCTATTTTAGTCACAAGACTGTTACATACAACCTACAAGTCCAAGGCCAGTAAAAAGTAAGCTTTAGCCAAATATAAACCAAATAAAACACAAAATGAACGCAGACAGTGTTTGAAAAGCTTAATATCACGACACCTCTGCGTAAACAAGTAACTTTTAAAATTTGACCCAGTGAATTTTACTACCATTATGCCTCCCGCACGCGAATATGACAGCTGAGGCTAAACAAAAAGTTGGCGTTATAAACTTTCTTTTTAATGCACCCATGATATAACACTTTTACAAAGTTTATAGGTGTTCAGAAGATTGAGTTTTTTATGTAAATGGTTTTATAGTGGAAGCTTTTCAGCTTGTTTGGCTACGTTAAAGTACTGGACACAACCAGCGGTGCGGCTAACTTAAGCCTTTTTGAACGTGACTCATAAATTTGGAGATTTTAATATGCAACCAGCTTCACATCTTGCTTGTTGAGGTATGCTCCACAACGGGACGGGAATTTCGAATACTAGGTTTCACACACCCACGCGCGGGCAGAAGCTAGTTAGTAATCTAACTTATTCTTCTTCTTAGCGTGTCGATGGCAATCTAAATTATATCATCCCAAAACTTAGCTACGAGAATGGCATTTTCAGTAGCGTTCATAGGTTCCTTTAACGTTCAGGTATTCAGGCACGCATGACAAGCCAGTTAGTGTCCCATTGTTTGTGGAACAGCACCACACTTGCACTCCCGATCGGAATTGTCTATAAATCCCCACCTAAGCAAGTTTTCTTTGCTTCGGCCCACCTATGTCCCAAGTCTATTCAAAGACGTCCAGGTCATCCTATCCATCAAGCGCTTGAATTTGTTGATTAATTTATAGTCGCACGCCTGTAATCGTGAAGGGTAGGGTAGTGTAATATTATATTTCGCCATGTTATGAATTTAAGGTCCCACGTTATAGGGTGAGCCTATTGACGTTACCGGCCACATTGCCAGACTCCGTACTGCTACTGAGAATTCGGAAAACTAAATAAAACTTTTTTCCGACCAGGAAATCGAACCTGGGTCCTCCCGATTAGCAGCAACATACTTACTTTATCCACTGGAACACGGACTTAAATAGACTATAAACTGTTGCTGAGAGCAGGTTGCTGTATTACTCCATTCCTATGAATCGGCCGTAGAATTTCTCGGTAAATTTTCTGGGGCTCTCTGCCGTATATACCAGAGCCTTACGTTTGAAGTATTCTCGAAAACAACTTTAATTTAATATTTTATTACACTTATAAATAATAGGGAAGTTTCCTACAAGTGAAATAAATTAAACAAGTATTTTTATCTAGTGAAACATGTTAAAATAATAGTAGTTTCATTCATCAATTAATGTTAAAACTTTATTTAACATTTTTTATCACCAATTTATTGAAAATAAGTATTCTACTTGCCAGCAAAACACTATGACGTCACTACGTCATATTTCATACAAAACCCTTGGCAAAGGTCGTTTTTGACATTTCATTAAAAGTAATTGGTTTGGCTAGTTGGAAACAACCCTATTCTGTAGTCATTGCCTGCCCCTTCGGGAAACAGGCGTGAGTCTATGTATGTACGTAAAAGTAATAGACTACAAAATATATAAAACGCAATAAAATTATAATCCTAGGTCATAGGTTAAAATACTGGTTTGTGAGCTGAAATGGCGGTATTAGGTATTATGTCGCTCTTGGGAGTTTATTCCAGACCTATATTATTATGGGCAATAGGTACCAAAATAATATTAGCACAGTATGTGGCATAATAACAATTTTGTGAATAGCTTTATAATAGTATGATTTGTTTAGCTTTATGAAATTTACTAGGAAATAATATAGAATTACAGAAAATAAAACTAGTAAACTTGCTTGCTATGTGTTATCAACTTTCTTGTAAGATAAATTTGGAACCATAAAATGAAATGAATTAACTCAAACAAAGGTATAAAAAAATATCTGATGATAATCACACGAAAATTAATTATTTTAAAACGTTACATATAATAATAATAATAATCATCATCTTTATTGTACCAAAGAAATTTACAATAAGGAACCTTAACAAAAATGATAGATAGTACAATTGGCGGCCTTATCACTATTAAGTAATCTCTTACAGGCAACCTTTGGATGGATAAGAACAACATGGATTCAGAAAAAGGGGGTAGTTTGGCGGACATTATTGATAAAGATTATTAGGTAATACAATTTTTTACATAAATAAATAACCATATACATACATAAATAACGATATACTTACATAAATAACTATGTACATACATAATTAAATAATAAATAATTATAAAATACATAGATATTATATTAATGATACATAAATAAGTGCAATATAAATGAAAGGCGATAGAAAAATGATAATTACAAGAGTAGTAAGAGTCAAGTATTAAAGAGAATGTTATAAAGTAAAGAAAGTATGTGAGTATTCCGTCGAAGGTGAATTGGGAGCCACTTGAGCACGTTGCGGAATTTAGAAACGTGATCATATTTGCGCAATCCAAATATGAATCTAATACATAAATTTTGAAGTCGCTCAAGCTTATCAAGACATTAACATATCATTGTAGTCGTGACATTACATTCATTTCTGTATTATGGAAAATATCTAAAAAACGGGGTGTCCGTTTCGATGGCACGACCATGACGTTTTTTTTTAATAAAAAATGGTGAAAAGATTTTGTAAAAATTGGTAAAAGTAGACTTCCAAAACCATTAATTTGTCAAAGCTATGGTTAAAAAGTTATAAGGGTTTGAACGTGGCCGCGCCATTGAAACGCTCCGAACCGCGCGGCCACAGAGATCTTTAAAACTAAGCATTGCAGAGACCTGAAATTTTGGTAAGTAACAGATTGAATTTGTAAAAAACATTTAAAAATATAAAAAAAAATCCTGAGCTTATATTTTAGGAGCTGTAAGACTAAATAAGCCATGGCCGCGCCATTGAAACGGTGAAAAACACATTTTCGCCGATATCTCGCTGAAAAAGCAACGCAGACGTCTGAAGATTTTTGTAAAACCCAGATTTGACTTTGTCAAAACCTGTAAAAATAAAACATAAAATCCTAGGTTTATATTTCTGGAGCTATAAGACTAATACGCCATATGGCCGCGCCATATAAACGGTGAAAACACGTTTTCGCCGATATCTCACTCAAAAAGCAACGCAGACGTCTGAAGTTTTTTGTAAAACTCAGATTTGAATTTGTCAAAACCAGTTAAAATAAAACAAAATATCCTAGGTTTATATTTCTGGAGCTATAAGACTAATACGCCATGGCCGCGCCATTGAAACGGTCTATCGAAACGGACACAAAACTGGTGCAATAATATTATTTCATCTCAATTTCTAATAAAAGCATAAAATTCTTTATTTTTTTAATGTACACTAGAAAAGAAAACCACAGTATACACAATAATACTAAAAAGCTTTGCGTGGTTGTATACAATATATTATTATCTTTATAAACAGCCCGTAGGTATAAATATTGTATGAACAAAAACAAAAACTTCCAACCCATTCCACCACATGTGACGCTAAACTTGAGGCATTTTCATAACAAACTTTAAATACTTAAACACTTGTGGTAACTTTCTGAAAGTCACCCAAGGACGCACTCAAGTCTCTAGCTTGTCATTCACTTAAATTAAATACAGCTGGAACAGTAAGACTTCTTGAAATAGTCTGAACTATTCATAGTATCAGAGATAAAACGCTGAACAAAACTTCTTGGTGTCAAGGGAGAAAACTGCGAGTACATTTCATTAAAGCTAAGTGTACTCTGAGAACAAAATGGGAAATTATTCATGACTTTTTAAGTTTATCATCAAAAGCGTGATGTATGTTGTGAACGTATTTTTGACTGCCTCCGTGGTCTAGTGGACATCGTATGTATCAACAGATAGGGGTAGGTTCGATTCCTGGGTCGAGCAAAAATTTTACTAACTTATCAGAATTCTCAGTAGTAGCACGGCGTCTAGCAATGTGCCCGGTAACGACAATAGGCTAGTGCCTTATTGCGTGGGTGTTATATTACACCTCTTTGTACGCCTACAGGGATACACGCGTGAATTTATAGGAGAAAGACAAAAAATATTTTAGACGTGCAGACGCACATGAAAGTGATGTGTAATGATGTAGTTGCGGAGACAGCGCCATCATTGGACCAACAAAACATTCGAATAAGATTCAGTCTAAAACTCTTTTATAAATGGTAAGGGGCTAGCACTATTGAGATGAGGTCTAAGGCTAGCCTTAGACGTCATCATCATCATTTCAATGTAAAGACGTCCACTGCTAGACATAGGGCACACCGATATTCAAAGGCTTCCCGCGATCTTAAACAGCCTTAAATATATTTGCTACATTTTTAAATGCCCCTCTCATTAGAAATATTTTATGCATCAAGGGGAATCTTAAAAACATGCAATTATTGTCTAGTGTTAGAATGAAACCCACTATAGTTGACGTCGAGGTGGTCAATTGATGAGTATTTAGTTTGGGTGGATAGACAGTTTCATCCCGATAAATGCCCGAAAAAAATGTATTATATTATCTGCCAAGTAATTAAAATGAATCTTGTCAGAGGGAAATAAAACTGACCCTAAGGCTGCCTATCAGAACGAGCAAAGCTAGAAGGTATATGCATAAACGCTGAGGTTTTACGCAAATCTATTGGTTGGTTCTGCCTCGTTGGTCTCGCGGCACAAATGTACGCGTGGGATTGGGAGGTCTCGGGTTCGATTCCCGGGTCAGGCAAAGTGTTATTGGGTTTTTCCGTTAGGAAATTCTCAGTAGCAACACGGAGTCTGGTGATGTGCCCGGTACGGCAATATGCTCGCCCTTTAAGGCTGGTTTTAGTCTTACGCTGACGGCACGCGCACCGTCAGCGCTGATGGCCGAGATATATGAACTTCTAGGAAGCGTTTTTGAATGACGCGTAGCTATCAGCGCGCACGATGGTCAGCGCTGATAGCTACGCAGACGTACGCGTTCCGCGTCGGCCCCGCGTAGCTGTCAGCGCTGACGATAGCTCGAGCGCCTCTGTTTTCAGTGAGCGTTTTAGTGTCGAGCGGAGCGGATGTCATCAGCGCGTACAGTCATGGCGATGCGTGAAGTGGATACAGGTCGAGTTATCGATGAGTCGTTCAATCGGTGGCTCAGATCTGAGATACTTCAATGATCTGAGAATCGGTGGTATAGGCACGATTCGTAGGCTGCAATAGACCAGTTTATCCTGTATCTTTGCCAGTAATTCGTCAAAAGTTCTATTTGACATTCGAAAGTAATTAAAGAATTTACTTTTGTCAGCCCTCAAAGTGCCATATAACACGACAAATTCTCCTGCAACGGCTCTCTGCTCAATCAATGGGTGAACATGGAGTCTTCGTCGTCGCCGATTTTTATTTTTTTGGGATAGATAGTACAAAGCAGCAATAATTAATACACTCCGTATTTTGATCGTCGACTGTACAGAAAGGCGGTCAGTACGATACTAAAACGCGCCACGCTGAGCCTCAGCGCTGACAAACTACGCGCTGAGCTATGAGCGCCGACATTGAGCGTGAGACTAAAATCAGCCTATTACGTGGGACCTACAAATTCATGGCGAAATATGGGTGTAACATTACACCTTTGCCTACCCCTTTTGGGATACAGGCGTGATTCTATAAAAAAAAACATTGGTTGTAGTGACAGCATCGCTCCCCTCCACAACTTTTGACATACCGTCTTAGGACTCTAAATATATTATTATCTATTACTACCATAAAACCAAAGCAGTAAATAATAACAAAATATCTCATAAAATAATTCAGCCATATTGCTTATAATTTTTGCGATACATAAATTAATTTTCATACAAAATCCTAATTTATGTCTCAATTTACAATACAGTTGGGAATTGCAAATTTCGATACACTTTTATGAGCCTCTATTCTTAGTTTCATTTTCGTATCGATGTTATTTATTGATATCTACGGCTTTTAATGTCTGTTGCCTTTATATATTGTGTAACTGGAAATTTATTATTCAAAGGGTAATATTATCTTTATGAAAACATTAATTCGGCTGGGAATATAGCGTAGCAGTTTAAGTGATCTCTGTCTTTCAGAGTGTTTCGCGTTGTGGGCTCGATTCTCTGATACCACAACAATTAGTACCACCACAGTAATTAGAGTTATACAGTACAATTTGTAATTGTAGCCTGTTGTGTGTCCGTTGGACACATACAGGATACAGTACCTATTCTTACCACGGGCATAGTTTATAAAAATATGTTATGGGAAAACCCAATGCCCATATAATTGTGTTCAAATGAAACGGCAATTAAATAACTATAAGCTAGTACTAAGGTACTAAGTTTTGTTCAGGAAATAAAACCACAAATAAAATGATTTTTGTCATACCAATATTGGTTTTACTGAACCGTTGATACCCATTACCCATATGATACCCGTTGTATCTATTTATTTTATATCGTCACGCATGTGTCCCCAAAGGGTAGGCAGAGGTGTAATATTACACCCACATTTCGTCTTATGAATTATAGGTCCCACTTTATAGCGAGCCTATTGCCGTTATCGGGCACATGGCCAGATTCCGTGCCGCCACTGATAATTCGGAAAAACTCTGTAACACTTTTATCCGACCCGGGAATCGAACTCGGGATCCTCTGATCAGCAAACGCATTAGCGTATACATCTGGTATCTGCCTGGTCTGGGTACGCATGGTCCAGTGGATAGCGATCCACGGAAACAGTCTGCAATATCGGCATAACAAATATCAAGGTTTCACCTTTCACCATTTTGGCATGAATTATACTAGCCATAGCCACGGGATACCATAAGTCACAGTCGTCTCGTGATATTCCATCTTTACTTTCAAAAAATCACGCGACTGAGTTCATAAACATCAGCAAGTATACAAATCGCGAAACTTTTAAAGTATTCAGACTACTAAACAGGTCATAAAAATTCACCAAATAAATAACATTCACCAACGATCAAAGTTGTGCAATCAAATAAAATAAATAGACACCAAACTTCTCTTGCGATTTATCTATTCAATTGAAGCCAGATCGCAACTGACACTTATCGCATATCGCACAAACTTCGGCAAAGTTACCCGTTTAGGTTATAAATGAGATTGATACGAAATCGCCGATGGTGACCAACATGGCCAGAAAGTTTGGTAACAAGATGTATGGGTATTGATTTATGGTCTTATGCATCATACTTGCTTGTCTAAGAAAGGGTGGGCAGAGGATTGATGTTAGATTATGCAGTAGTTTGAATACCTATTTTGTTGGTGGAGTTTATGTACAAGATATACGTTGCAGCGATATTTAGATAGTCCTATCGAATCTAGGGGTTATGTTGTACTGTAAATGTGGTTGTAATATTTTTACTAAATGGTATGAGCATCTCTGCTAGCTCAAGCTCTGCCTACCCCTTCGGGGATATACAGGCGTGAATCTTTGATACACAAAGTGTTGTCTTGAGGATTGAACCTACATAGGTATCCACCAATATCAAACAGGGAGTCACAATTACAATGCCAAATCTATACAACTTTGCTCCTATAATAGTCATAGAAAAAGACAAAATAATAAATTACAATCAATGAACAACTTAATAACTCGCTACTCGCTTGCCGTAGGACACGAGCCCTATGCACACGTGCACGAAACTTTTATTTCCTTGTATATTACCGATTCTGATAAATTAGTTTAATCGGCTAATATGACACCTATATTATTGGTTTTTTTATGTTTGTTGTGTATTAAAGGTCAATCACTTATTCAGTAATAGGTATTTTCGTGTCGCCCCTTTCAAATATTGAGCAATCGTATTAGGAAAATAGGTTAAAACATTTTTAGTACTCGTAGCACATGTATTATGCCTTATTAAACACAAAGAGTAAATGTAACGACAGACTTAATCCTAAGTTTATTCATTAATTTAGACCATCCGTTAAAGAAGGTCTTTGCAAATCGTCTCCCAATAGCCTTTTTCTTTTTTTCGAAATTCTTATTATTTTTACTTTAAAGACAATTCCCGCTTTAGACAAGTTTTTATCCCGTGTCGCGAGGGACTTTACAAACATTCAAACAATGGACACAGATTACACTCAAACTCGTAACAACAATTTATGGATAACGCGAAGTGTAGTCTCAAGTGGAGATCAAAACCTCAAGACATCGCCCAGTGTCAAGAGGAAGACGGCCGCTTAAACCATTACGCCAACCGTGCAGTTTACGGTTATAGATATTTATTTTCTCAAAAAGATTACAATAATCACTTACAGAGAAAAATACAATTATAACAAACAGAATATAATAACCAAGTAGGGTAAGTAAGGTGGGTAGTTGATTAGAAGTTTATGTTAAAATTTGGTGTCAGGTAGTTAAGCATAAACTTGCTAAAAAGTGTCCGCGTAGAAAACAATGCATGTTTATTTAGGCCTATGACTTAGTGACATGTTTGTTACAATATTTTGATGTCGAACTATTTGCTTAGGTAAATTACAGATGAAAATTGATAATTGCGTCATAAATGTAATATTTTAGTTATCATTATATTTATGATCATAAATACCTAGTTAATTATAATAAATCTATGGGTATGAACTATATAATCATAATTATTATGATGCGTAATATATATTTATTTGGGTGAAAATTTATAATCTCTCATATATATGTAGACATATCATATCAAGCAGTTTTGTAGATACCAGTACAATAATATAATAGTTGTATATTAGTATATTTGAGACCTGCTTACTAATGAAAAATCCTTTAAAACATGGTGTTTCAATTTTTCATTCAAAGTAACTAGGGTTTTAGCTTCTTTTATGTCTTTGGGTAGCTTATTGTACATTTCTGCCCCTTCATGTAGAATGCTCTTTTTCCCATAATTCGTTCATGCCAATCTCGAGCATATATTGTTGGCTTGTCTAGTAAAACGTTTAAGGCAGTTGTTTGAAATAGAATTAGTTTTTATTATAAGTCAAATCGATTAGATCGATTGAGTAACATTTTGTTTAGTCTATTGAAAATTTCTGACAATGGTCACACTGAACTGTCACTTACTTCCGTTGGCGCGTTGAAAAATTACCACGTTGTCGTCTCTTATTGTGAGCACACCTCTTTGCATTTCGTGTGAATTGATTAATTTTATTGAACTAAATTGAGTAAACTCTCGTGAAACTGCCGCTTTTGATTTGTCCGGCACTGATCAGTCCGCAGTGTTGATCAATTTGTGATATTATATATATGGAACACTGGCATTTTGAGAAATTGTGAACCTTTGAACTTGCATCGTGCATTGAAGACGCTGCGTGGAGTCTGGTTAAATAAAGATAATTCACTTGCTAATATTGGCCAATTTTAGTCTCGTGTGTGTCTAACTTGCCTCCAGGACTCCACTCAAGAACATCACCAGGAGATATTTGGTAAGACATTTTTTTAATTCTTAGCGCCAAGAAACTTGGCCCATGTGTCTTGGGCTAAGACTGGATGAATTAATCGCTTCCACTGATCTCTGTTAAAAAATACCCATTATTAGCCCGAATTCTACACATAATTTTTGATAGCAAGAGCGTGGTTAACTGCCTATATTGTAAACTTGTATCTTAGCCGTTGATTGTATCTGAACTCAGATTGGTGTTGTATGAGCTATATATCTCACCTTGTAGACAGTATTGTAGTGTTTGTCAGGTCAGTTATTGTGTAAAATACATAATATTTAACTGTATGAGTTGACCTAGATAATTTGAAACACATTGTCACATAACCTCAATCAGTAATTGTTGATTTGTATTGTTGAAAAATCTAACTTAAATTTGTTGTTGCATTAATAAGTCAGTTTGTTTGGATACATAACAGCTGTATGTATCAATAAATTTAGTAAATTTAGTTTATTGCATATTTTTTCATTAATAAACTTTGTTTTGTTATAATATAGATAATATTGCTAGGTAACACATATTCTGTGCTTACTTCCTATTGTATACCTCAAATAACACAACCAGTCTGTCTGTTGCAAGTAATTAGTTAATTTATTTGAATATTTAACTTTAATTAACTTATTCGAAGGTTCAACTTTGATAACTTTGACTTTGTTTTGTGTCAATATATATTGAAACTATTAATTTTGTTGGACAGTAGATACCTGTCACTTGCCTGCACTTGCAGTAAACAGGCTAATACTTTGTTGGTTTCAAAGAATTAAGAAAAATTAAGTTTTGATTGTTAATTTTACTTAACGCTTGTCCGGGCTCTTTTGAATTTTGATTATGTCAGCTATCAAGGACTTGCGTGCGGCTGCTGGTGCTATTGCATCAGATTTGCGCTGGTTTGCCTCGGCCAGTGCTTTAGTGAACCGGCCTGATCGCCAGCAGGCCTTACTTCAGAGGTACGAGCGGATTTACGATCGCCTGGCAAGTGTGGAACAGCAATTCCGCACTTTCAGCACTTGCTGTCTTGAAGTGTCAATCAATGATTTCACCGCTGACCAGCGAAATAAGGTCAGCGAAGACTATGCCCAGGTCTTAGACCTGTATGATGCTGTCTCCAATACTGCGAGACCACTAGTTGCCGATAGGGAAGGGCAACCCGGCCTGAAGCAGGAGCTTCCTAGGTCAGCACCGGGGCTGATGAGTAGGCTACCTACCTTAGACCTCCCCCATTTTGATGGCTGCCTAGGAAGCAACCTGGGCTTCGTTAATTTGTTCGACAGCCTGGTCAATGACAGGGCTGACCTTCAGCCAGCACAAAAATTGGCATATTTAATGTCGGTTCTGGATGGGGAGGCTAAGGGCCTCATCCAGCATCTGCCCGTGTCTGACGAGGCGTACCAGATGGCTCGGGACCTAATTACCCGTAGGTACCATAACAAGCGTGGCCTCGCCGACACGCATATTGAGCAGATTTTGGGTTTGCCGACGCTCACCCGGGTCTCTGGGTTGCGCACCCAACTGTTGAACCCGCTTTTGGTGGCCATCAACGCACTTAAGTGCCTTGACCTGCCCGTGGACCAATGGTCCTATCTATTGGTGCACATTGTACTAAAAAAGCTGCCTGCTGACCTGAGGTCGCGTTTTGAACAGCGCTTTGGTGGGGATAGCGCGACCCATCTGCCCCCCTTTGCTGACCTGGAGAGGTTCCTGGAGGATGAGTGCCGGGTCTTGGACAACTCCGGTGGTGATACGCCGGCTAAGACACAGCCGCTCAAGATTAAGGAGCAGGCTCGCGTTCACACCCGAGCCAATGTTGACCGGCGCCCTCCTCGCTTTGCGGTCACGCAGAGCCCAGCGGAGTGCTTGTACTGCAAGGTCACGGGGCACCGAACGGCCAGTTGTAGGGCATTCTTGGACCTACATGTCGCCTCTCGTAGGCGCATCGCGAATGCCCGCCGTCTTTGCTTCTCTTGTTTGGGGTCCCACTACCAGCGAGACTGCCCAAACTCTCGCCCCTGTCCTCACTGTGGAGGACAGCATTTGGACATTCTCTGTATGAATGCCAGAGAGGTTGGCCGCTTGTCCAACCAGCCGACGCCGCGCACGGGCGGGTGTTTTGAAGGTGGCAGCCGAGGCTCACCGGCGCGTAGCCGAGAGTCGCCTCGCTCAATTGATCGCCACTCGCCCCGCTTGGAGAACCGTAGCTTGCGCACGCCTCCTCTCTCTCGCGCACCTGAATGTGTTGTTCAGCGTCACCAGCACCATGACTGCTGCCCCAGGTATTCCCCTCCTTTGGCGGAGCGTCCCCGCCTTGACTCGCGCCCACCTCGTTTTGGGCGGGTGCGTCACTATGACCCCCCACAGATGGCGCGCGGATCGAGTCATCGCGCTTTTGAGGACTTCAAGCCGCACCCTCGTTTAGACTTGCCTGGTCCTGGCCAACGGTCGCCGCCCAGGCAACAATAGGTCATTGACCCCTGCCCTATAACGCCAACCTCCCCCATTGAGACCGTTATCCTACCAACGGTTGCTGTTAGGGTCTGGGGACCCACGGGGACCTCTGTTGCTGTCCGTGCTATATTGGACACAGGTTCACAAGGTTGCATTGTTTCCACTTGTTTAGTAGGGCAGGTTAAATTAAATATGGGCTCTTTTCCAAATTGTATACGGGGCATAGGGGACGTAGCCTCTAATGTTGAAGGGCAAGTTAAGGTTTTGTTTGGCCCTGTTGAATCTTCACACCCGAGGATTAAAACCTCGGCTATTGTGTTGAAGAATATTTTGGGCATGCATCCACAGAAACAGCTACCTGCTGCTGTGGTGAATTTGACATCGGGATTGGAACTGGCAGACCCCAAATTTGACACACCGGGACAAATCGACTTGTTGATTGGCTCTGATGTCCTCGGTGGAATTTTGATTGGTGGGCAACGGGTCTTGGTGCCAAATAGTTTGACTGCCATCCCGACCATATTTGGATTTGCTTTGATGGAACCTGTACCTAGGGACCCCCCTCTACCCGAACTTGATAATTTATTGGCTGTAGGCTCCGCTCTCTCTGATGCGGTTCAGAGGTTTTGGGAGGTCCCCCTCAAGCTTGTGACGTCGTGCCTCGGCGCTTGCGAGCCCCGCTACGATGACGCACTGCAGTGGGGAGCCCTCTCCCGCTTGCCGACCATATATATACCAGCGACACACGTGGTTGGGCCCTTTCTTCTGCTGCAAGACACACGTCAAAGCTGAGTACTCATCCGAGGACCTGTGGAGTGTCAACCTACGACCTACGCCCTGGATAATTGTCTAGTCGGTTAACCTCAAGTTTCAGCTCTTTTATGTAATCAAAACCATTGTAATTCTGGAATATAACGCGAGTTTAATCTTTCCTGGTGATATTTTTTATTTATTTCCCGTAAGACAACCTAATCATCTCTTTTTAATTGCTCGGCGAGTGATCGATCCCGGCTATCCCGTGAAAATCAATCACTCGTGCGACATTGGCGCCCAATAGAATTTTTAAATATATTTTTAAAAACGAAGGTTGGCACTTTACAGGTGAGTGAAATAATTTCTATTTCTCTTGTATATTTTTCTCCTGTGTGTGCATATGTTCTGGTGTGGTGAATTGCGTACAGGTACAGTTTCTATCTATTTTGGTTGGCCATAAGCAATTTAACTGTGTAAATAACATAACGGTGATTTGATTAACGTCGGTCTAAAATCACGTTCCACCGCGGGCAGCGTGTCGAGCCGCCAACCGGTTCTAACCGCTTAGCCGTTGAACTAACGTGCCTCGTGTTCGCGAAAAAAATATTGTGATTCAACCTTTGAGTGACCTTTAAGAAATTTTTCTTAATCCTTTACCAATCATCACACCATTGTATAATTTAGTGTATTTCAGCTTTTTTTAGCACGGTATTCGATTTTCTGGCGATATTTAATTAGTACTGGCGTAAATACTTAGATTTTCTATTATTGTTTTGTAATAATGGCTTACATTATAAATTTCTCATTATTAACTAAAGCGGAATTAGAATATGAGACCACAATACGCGGCGTTTCAAAGCCTGACGATCCCCGCAAACAAATCGCTAAACTTTCAGTTAAAATTCCCTCGGAGGATATATTATCTTCACCCTTCCCACCAGAGGAGGATGTGGCTGAAGTGGAAAAGTCGTTATTAAGATCAAATAAACACTTATCTATGTTGGAAGCAAACTATACCTCCGAGCTTCAACAGAAGGTCGAAACCGTGCTTCACCATTGTTTTCATCGACTGAATATGGTGGATACCGGCAGTCTTGATATTAAAAAAATTGAGTCTGTGTGGAATAAATTTAATGACTTATATGCGAAATTACAATTAATTACGAGCCGCAGTTTGCGGTCGGATTGCTCAGTGGCAGAGGGAAACACTTCCTATAATTACGACCGTAAGCTCTTCTCGGAATTAGGTAAATTCAAATTTAACGGTAAATCATGTGTAAGATCTTTTATTGAAAAAATTGATGAATTTATGTCCTGTAGATCTATTCCAGATGACAAGATGTTGTCTTTCGCTTTTGAAATATTTTCGGGTGACGCATTAGTTTGGTATCGTTCTGTTAAAAATAATGTAAAGACTTGGTTAGAACTTTGCGAACTTTTAAAACGAGATTTTAGTCCGCATAACTACGATTATCGACTTATGACGGAGATTCGTCAGCGCTCACAAGGCGAGAACGAATCAATAACTATTTACGTGGCAAAAATGCACGGTCTGTTTTCGCGACTTAGTTCTCCTATCGCTGATTCGGAGAAGCTAGAAATTTTACTAAATAATATTAGACCTTGTTACACTAATTGTCTGCTCACTGCAAAGGTTGTTGATGTTGATAGTCTGGTCGAAGTTTGTCGTCTTTTCGAAAATTACCAAAGTCGCAGTAAGCAATTTTCTGAACCCCCTAAAGTTTCAAAGAATACTGTAGCACCCGATCTGGCGTATAATTATCCGTTTTCTAATTTTTCTTCAAACAAAAATGTTTACAATCATAATAACTTCAATAAATATAACTCTGTCGCCGATACATCGAGATACAAGTCTGTACCACAAGTCAACGCCGTATCGAGTACTTCTAATATAAATAAAACTTTTTGCGTGCGTTGTAGATGCAATTCGCACTCATTACGTAATTGCCGTCAGCCACACTACCTAATCTGTTTTAAGTGCGGCACAAAGGGTTTCAAGGTGTCAGACTGCCCCAATTGTAAATCTAAGTCGACCCCTACAGTTTCAAAAAACTAGTTAATAAGGATTGTGGAAAATCAAATTATACAACTAATTGTAATAAAACAGAGTGGAATAATTGGTTGGACTTTTTAAAAAAATTCTTTAATAGCTATCATATTTCCTCAATCCGTAATTCTAAAGTAGAATATTTACCTTACGTTACTCTAAAATTAAACGGAATACCTACCACAGATCTTTTAGATTCTGGATCTTGCGTTACAATTTTAGGTAATAATTTGCATAACTTATTTTTGAAAGACAATGTTTTGGATAAAGCGAAACCTTTAAGGTTAATAACAGCAGGCGGCGAACGATTTGAGTCTTTGGGATCGGTGTTTCTACCCTTCGAGTTTCAGGATAAATTGATTAACTTAGAAGTTCATGTTGTACCTGGGATTCAAAATTCCCTTATCCTTGGCATGGATTTTTGGCGAAGCTTTGGCCTATTTCCTAACAAATTGGAGTCTGTTTTGATTGTGAACAAGTCTGACGCTCAAGTAATGGAGTTGCAGGCAGTTCCCCCTACACATCTTGTTTCTAATGATCATCTTACAGTCGACCAGAGAGCTACCGCTGACAACATTATTTCTAAATTTACCGATATTTCATACGAGAAGCGGGGTCTCGGTTGCACAAATATTATTTCTCATTCAATTGATACAGGTGATTGTCCCCCTATTCGGCAAAGATTTTATCGCATGTCTCCCGATAAACAAAGAATATTAATAAAGCATCTTGACGACATGCTCTCAGAGGATGTTGTTGAACGATCCGAAAGCCCGTGGTCAAACCCGGTCATTTTGACACCAAAGAAGAATGGTGAACTGCGTTTCTGTTTGGACAGTCGAAAATTAAATTCCGTTACTAAAAAAGATGCTTATAGCTTGCCTTATATTTCGGAAATTTTAGATAATCTGAGAGATGCTAAATACTTGTCTAGTTTAGACCTGTCTAAATCTTTTTGGCAAACATTAATTAAAGAAGAGGACCGTTGCAAAACAGCCTTTTATATTCCCACGCGTGGCACATTTCAATTCAAAAGAATGCCTTTCGGTCTTACGAATGCGCCAGCTACTCAACAACGATTAGTTGATATTTTATTTTATGGCCCAGAATTTTAAAATAAGGTTTTCTGTTTTATCGATGACATAATCTGTATCACGTCCAGCTTCAGCGAGCATATTACTCTTTTATTACGCATTCTTGATAAACTAAAAAGCGCTAATTTAACAATTAATCTCGAAAAATGACAATTTTTTTGAGATAAACTAAAATATTTAGGCTATGTTGTCGACTCTAGTGGATTGCATCCCGATCCGGATAAAGTAAATTCAATGAAAAATTATCCCACTCCTTCTAATAGAAAAGAAGTACGTCGATTTTTAGGCGCAGCCTCGTGGTACAGGCGTTTTATACCGAATTTTAGCTCTATTGCTGCACCCTTAAATAAGTTAACATCTCAAAGTAAAAACGCACCTCCATTCTGCTGGACGACAGAGGCTAATGAGGCGTTTAATAACCTAAAGAATTGTTTGATTTCCTCCTCGGTGTTGGCTTGTCCTGACTACTCGCAACCGTTTGAAATACACTCAGATGCTAGCGATTTTGGTCTTGGCGCGATCCTCTGTCAAAGGTTAAATGGTGAGGAAAGAGTCATAGCGTACTATAGCAAATCACTCAGTAAGCAAGAAAAAAATTACAGTGCCACAGAGCGCGAGGCCCTGGCTGTTCTATCTGCTATAGAACACTGGCGTTGTTATGTTGAAAATGGTAAAAAGTTTATTGTTTACACTGATCACGCTGCTTTGAAATGGTTCTTGACCTTAAATAACCCTACTGGCCGGTTAGCCAGATGGGGAGTTCGCTTATCTTCCTATAATTTCGAAATACGTCATCGTCGGGGTTCCGATAACGTTTTACCTGATTTTCTGTCTCGCTCTTTACCCGTTTCTACTATTGCTAATGATATAAATATAGATATTAATTCTAATCAGAATTTACCAGTTTCTACTAATGATCCTTGGTATTTAAATATCTATAAAGGCTGTTTAAGTTCTCCGACTTCCTTTGTTAACTATCAAGTAATAAACAATAAATTGTATTGTTTAAAAAAAACATTAAACCCTCTCACTAGAGAATTTCAATGGAAAGAGGTTATTCCGTCTGACCAAAGAATTGACATTCTAAGGGAGAATCATTCTTCGCCCACTGCTGGACATTTGGGTATCTTTAAGACATACAAACGTCTTGCACTTAATTACTTTTCGCCTGGTATGTACTCCGATGTTGTCAAGTTCGTCAGTTCATGTGAACCTTGTATCACCCATAAACACCAAAACCACCCAAATTTAGGTCTAATGGGAAAACCCAAATCATGTCAAAAGCCCTTTCAAACGATTAGTATTGATTTGATTGGTCCATTGCCCCCCAGCAGAAAACAAAACACTTTTATATTTGTAAACAATTTATTAGCGCAACCTTTAAAAGTATGTTGTCAAAATATAAAATTCCAAATTTGCATTTTACACCGTTGTATACTCCCCACGTTAACTCAGTTGAACGTTACAACAAAACCATTATTACAGCTATTTCAACTTTCATAGAATCTGATCATCGAATCTGGGACACTTTAATCACTAAGGTTCAGTTCGCCCTTAACTGCGCAGTTAGTGAGGTTACTGGTTATTCTCCTAATTTCCTTGTTTTTGGTAGGGAGGTCATAACATGTGGTTCTCAGTATATTGACAAGGAATTTAATTCCAATATGGTGCTTGAACCACGGGACGGCTATGCCGAAACTTTAGGCTACTTATCCTCTATTTTCGAGAAGGTACATTCAGCTCTGTTGTCGGCCCACCAACGAAATTGTTCATCTTATAATCTTCGCCGTAAACCGGCAGAATTCAATGTCGGTGATATAGTTTGGCGCAGAACGTTTCTACTTAGTGACAAGGATAAATACTTTAGCAAGAAATTGGCACCTAAATTTATTAAATGTAAGATTGCCTCAAAAAAGTCACCCCTAGTATACAAACTTAACGACATGGCCGGTAAACCTTTAGGAGAATGGCACATCAAAGATTTAAAGTTGATTAATTACAAAGAATAATAAAAGCATAAAAACAACAATGTAAGACGCATATCTATACTAAGTTATAATTACCTACATAATCATTTGCGAAGGCCAACAATGGTTCTTATGTTTTCGAGTCGAAGCCCACAAGATATATCAGATATCAGTTATGGCTCAGTGGTTAAAAGGTCGTTGTAGGATCGGTCTGGTGTTCGATTCTCGCATGTGTATTTTCTATAAATGCATAATGATTGGCGTGTTGTTTTTCGCCGTGCCTTGTTCTGAAGTTCTGTTGTTATTCTTAATTCTGTATAAATTCCATAATCAAATTGTTATTATAGGTACTTTATAAACATTCAGAGTAATTAACCGTGCGTCGCGAACTCGGAACAGTCGAATAGTACCTACCATTTAGATCGTACCTACCTAGTTGTCGTTATGACGCACGTGCGTTCACTCAGCGACGCGCCGATAAATAAATGCCTAACTAATGATTCACCATTGTTTACATTCAAAAGGTGTTTACTGGTCGTGTTGTAGTTATTAATTAGAGCAAAATATTTATTAAATTCTTTCCTTTGACATTGAGCGGTCCGGTCGTGTCTGCGGCTTATATTATTTTTGTTCATCGTTACGAAAAATCTGTTGTTACACCTAACTATATTCAAAAAGTTTACTTATCTAGTGGCAAAGGCCGAACCCAAGATTTTTAAGTCGTAGGGCTAGATCAAGTTCTTATATCTACAAATCATTATTACCTAATAATTACCCTAAGCGCTTCTCCATAGATTGTTATCTTTGCTATTGGGCCATTACACTGGCCTTGGCATTTACATGTAGGTATGTGTGATGAATTATGAATGATAAATGTTTATGTTCAAGTTCAGACTGCCGTTGTACGCGTGAAGAATGCAAGCGTGAGTCATTATTATTTAGGTATACTAATTAGCGTATAGGGTTGTCACTTGTTCAAGGTACTCATGCCCTTGTTTTCTCTAATTCCAGGGAGTATCTTCAGGGCTGCTACGCCCGTTGGGCTAGGTAATTTTCCTTAGGGAAAATCCCGGCCTAACGGGGGGGGTGTGTGACGTCGTGCCTCGGCGCTTGCGAGCTCCGCTACGATGACGCACTGCAGTGGGGAGCCCTCTCCCGCTTGCCGACCATATATATACCAGCGACACACGTGGTTGGGCCCTTTCTTCTGCTGCGAGACACACGTCAAAGCTGAGTACTCATCCGAGGACCTGTGGAGTGTCAACCTACGACCTACGCCCTGGATAATTGTCTAGTCGGTTAACCTCAAGTTTCAGCTCTTTTATGTAATCAAAACCATTGTAATTCTGGAATATAACGCGAGTTTAATCTTTCCTGGTGATATTTTTTATTTATTTCCCGTAAGACAACATAATCATCTCTTTTTAATTGCTCGGCGAGTGATCGATCCCGGCTATCCCGTTAAAATCAATCACTCGTGCGATAAGCTGCCCGTTTGAATCCAGAACATGAGGAGTGCGAGCTGTTCTTCCAGAACAACACTGGTCGACTCCGTTCTGGTCGGATCATTACGAGGCTACCATTTCTGTCTGTTCGGCCTCCGCTTGGTGAGTCACGACCTTTAGCCGAAAAGAGATTGTTGGCTATGGAGCGTCGTATGGGTCGTGATCCGGAGCTCAGACAGAAGTACATTGAGTTCATGAAAGAATATGAACAATTGGGACACATGTCTGTGTCCAAATTGGATTGGCGTTCGGTGGAGCATTACTTTCTCCCGCATCATGCGGTATTGAAGCCATCAACTGGAAAGCTGCGCACAGTGTTTGATGGTTCTGCGCAGACTTCAACAGGCGTATCCTTGAACCAGTGCTTGCATTCTGGTCCCAAGTTGGTCAAGTACCTTTGTGACGTCATCACCAGCTTCCGACGACATCAGGTTGTCTTTGTGGCCGACATAAAAATGATGTTCAGGCAGACTATTATCCACCCTGATGACCGTCACTTCCAGCTGATCCTTTGGAGAGAGTCTCCTCGTGATCCCATGGTCGTCTACGAGCTCAATACGAATACGTACGGGTTAAGATCAAGCCCCTACTTGGCAATACGTTCTCTTTGGGAGCTCGCAGACCGCGAAGGCTTACGTTTCCCACGAGCCTCCGCCATCTTGAAGGACGATATTTACGTCGATGACATTTGCTCGGGCGCATCCACAGCGGACGAGGCGATCCTCCTGCGGGACGAATTGATAGGTATTTTGGCCTCCGCTGGTTATGAGTTGCGCAAATGGATTTCCAACTCACCAGCGCTTTTGGAAGGCTTGCCAGAGGATCATCAGCAAGATCCACATCTATTTGAGATTGTTGACAACCCCGCCATGATGGCTGTTCTCGGCGTTCAGTACAGACCAGTCCAAGACATCTTTACATATAACGTAGACTTGAAATTGCCGTGTTCTTGGACTAAACGTCTCGTATTGTCTACTGTCGCCAGAACCTTTGATCCGAATGGTTGGATCTGTCCAATTATATTTTGGGCAAAATGCTTCTTGCAGAAGCTTTGGACAGCAGGTTTGACCTGGGACGAACCTCTACACGGCACTCTTGTTGAGGAATGGACCTCTTTTGTATCCTCACTTCCTGCCGTCAATGAGATCTCCTTGCCTCGTCCCATCCTTCCTCCCGGGAAGTACAAGGCCACCCTTCACGGGTTTTGTGATGCCTCGGAACGTGGTCACGCGGCCGTGGTGTACTTGCGCACAGTCAGTGCCTCAGGTCAGGTGAGAGTTTCCCTGATCATGGCGAAGAGCAAGGTAGCACCCCTTCGGACATCTTTGACCATTTCGAAATTGGAGCTCTCGGGAGCAGCACTACTTGTACGCTTATTGAACCACGTGTCCAGTACTTTGGGTAAAAGCATTTGCATTAATGGGACCTACGCCTGGACAGACAGCCAAATTGTTCTTTGTTGGTTGAAGGCTTCTGTCCACACTTTGGAGGTATTTGTTGCTAATCGCGTTTCCCAAATCCAGAAATCCGAAGTCAAACTTGTTTGGAGACACGTGCCAGGTGAGCTCAACCCCGCTGATTGTGCCTCGCGCGGATGCTTGACGTCTAGTTTGATAGGTCATTCGCTGTGGTGGGGTCCGGAATGGTTGAGTCGACCAGAAATTGATTGGCCTCGAACGCCAGTTTTGAATACTTCTAATTTGCCGGGTCTACGAACACTCGCTCTTGAGAAGGTGGAATGCGCCTTCGACCCCGATTTTTTGTTGAATTGTTACAGCTCCCTCGACAAGTTGTTAGGTGTCACTGCTTGGATAAAGCGTTTTGTTTTTAATTTTAGGCACCCACAACAGAAACGACTGACACCGCTTCTCTCACCACAGGAACGACAGGAGTCCCTCTCCTTTTGGGTTCGTTCTGTGCAATTGGCGCATTTTGAAAAGGAGATTGCTATCCTTAAATCAGGGAGATCGAAATTGTCGGGAGCTGTCTCTAAATTGAACCCCTTTTTGGACGATACGGGTCTCTTGCGCGTTGGAGGGCGTCTCGAGAACGCCAACCTCCCTTACGGGGCTCGTCACCCCCTTTTGTTACCTAAGGACGGTCATTTGGTACGCTTGTTGGTAACTGACCGTCATCTTAAAAATTCGCATGCTGGTTGTAATGCTTTGTTGGCCATTTTGCAACGCGAGTTTTGGATTTTGTCTGCCCGAAGAATTATTCGGAGTGTAGTCTTTCGCTGCATCCCTTGCTATAAGCTCAAGGCTTCTACCATGCAGCCCTTGATGGGAGACTTACCGGCAGATCGCGTAACTGAGAGCAGGACGTTTGACGGTGTTGGCACGGACTTCGCAGGTCCCTTTTTGGTGAAAACGTCGACACTTCGAAACAGCAAGACTGTTAAGGCCTACTTGTGTGTTTTTGTTTGTCTCTCCACAAAGGCCGTACACTTAGAACTGGTCTCCTCGCTTACGACCGAGGCGTTTGTAGCCACATTTGACAGATTTGTATCCCGCAGAGGGCTGCCTTCCTTGATCCGTTCTGACTGCGGCACTAACTTCAAGGGCCCCTATAATTATTTGAATGATGTTGTTAATTTCCTTGAAACCAACAAAGCTGATATAGGTGATAGGCTTGCCCGACGTGGGATAAATTGGTTGTTTTCCCCACCAAATTTTCCACACTGGGGTGGTATATTTGAGGCCGCTGTAAAATCGGCCAAAACACACTTGCGCAGGACAATCGGTGAATCTGTCCTTACCTTTGAGGAACTCGCAACTGTGTTTTGTAAGATTGAGGCCGTTTTGAAGTCTCGGCCATTGTGCCCGATCTCCTCAGATCCGAATGATTTGGAGGCCCTTACGCCGGGCCATTTTTTGATTGGTCGCCCACTTGTCGCCTTGCCTGAGTACCCCTATATTGATACGAGACCTGGTCGTCTCTCGCGTTTTGAATTGGTACGCCAGATTACTCAGAGCTTTTGGAAACGCTGGAATTTGGAATATTTGCACATACTCCAGCAACGCGTTAAGTGGACCGACAAGACCGATCCACCCAAGATTGGTGACCTCGTTTTGATCAAGGAGGCTAACCTTCCGCCACTCAGATGGCGCAGGGGGCGCATCCTTCATTTGGTAACTGGGGCTGATGGAGTTCCCCGATTTGCTGAGGTCTTGGTGGACGGTTCGATCCTGAGGAGAGCGGTTGCAACATTGTCACGTCTACCAACCGATTAGCGGACCGGTAGGCCGGTCCGGGGCGGGTGGATGTTTGAAATAGAATTAGTTTTTATTATAAGTCAAATCGATTAGATCGATTGAGTAACATTTTGTTTAGTCTATTGAAAATTTCTGACAATGGTCACACTGAACTGTCACTTACTTCCGTTGGCGCGTTGAAAAATTACCACGTTGTCGTCTCTTATTGTGAGCACACCTTTTTGCATTTCGTGTGAATTGATTAATTTTATTGAACTAAATTGAGTAAACTCTCGTGAAACTGCCGCTTTTGATTTGTCCGGCACTGATCAGTCCGCAGTGTTGATCAATTTGTGATATTATATATATGGAACACTGGCGTTTTGAGAAATTGTGAACCTTTGAACTTGCATCGTGCATTGAAGACGCTGCGTGGAGTCTGGTAAAGTAAAGATAATTCACTTGCTAATATTGGCCAATTTTAGTCTCGTGTGTGTCTAACTTGCCTCCAGGACTCCACTCAAGAACATCACCAGGAGATATTTGGTAAGACATTTGTTTAATTCTTAGCGCCAAGAAACTTGGCCCATGTGTTAGATCCTTTGTCTTGGGCTAAGACTGGATGAATTAATCGCTTCCACTGATCTCTGTTAAAAATACCCATTCTTAGCCCGAATTCTACACAGCAGTCTATCTTTTTTGTGAATGTCAGTTGTGAATGGATATCTTTAGTTAGAATTTTCCTAATTAAAATGCAAGTATTGTATTTGACGGCCGGTGTCATGTCAAACCGTCGTCACGAAACACAATAATTAGCAAAGAGGTTTGAAAACTATTTTATTATTTTGAAATGAGTTTTTAGTTCGATGACGTATACACTCTGTCAAGTGTTCGCCAAATTTACAAGTCATTGACGACTAGGCAGTGGCCGTGCGGATAACGCATCCCCTTCACGTTCTGATGGCGTGGGTTCAAATCCCAGTCATAACAGTTATGTAGATTTTGGTTTTTATGAAATTTGGAAAATGTTTATAAATATTTGGCAAATATTTAAAAAAAGATTACTTAAATATTTCGAATAAAAATTAGAAAATTCTAGAAAGTTCAGGAAGGAATGGAAAGGTTAAAAAGAGACAGGAGATGGAAAAACAATTGAATAACGAAAAGACAATCGAAATTAGTAGATCTAGAACATTCCTAGGGGTATATAAGGCGGTGTAAACGTGCTCAGCGCCAGTTTAAGTTGAAATGTGGTAAAGTAAAGAAGAAAAGAAAGAAGTAAAAGGAAGAAAGAAGAAGTAGTAAAATAAAGTGAGGTGAAAGTATAGTGCAGTAAAGTGCAGTGAAGTGCAGTGAAAAGTGCAGTGCAAAAGACGCTAGTGTTGGTGCTGTCCGCGTCGAAGTTAAACGGCGTGTCGTGTGTGAAGTCGAATAAAGTGTCATCAGTGCTACTCGGTGTTTCCTTCCAATCCCGTTACCCCGTCCGTAACAGTATTTATAGGTTTGAGCTAAGTTCATTAATCCCGTTTCTTTGTAGATTTTTATAGTTTATGTAAGGTAATCATATAATACAGTTTCGTATCTCTAGTAGCCAAATCCACGGATAGATCAAATATTGGGAACAGCCGTTAGTGGATACTATTTTTTTATCAATTTATTTATTTATATATTTATTTAATACTTTATTGTACAGTATAAAGAACATTTACAGGAATTTTATAATAAATAAAGTACAAAGGGCGGCCTTATCGCAAACAGCGATTTCTACCAGGCAACCTTTGGATGGAGATATTATTGGTAGGAATGAAATGGTAGTTGTAAGTGTACCAGTAATAGGATGATAAATACTTAAAATATATACATTTATGTAATATTATAACAATATACTACACATATATAAATAATTATACATACATACATACATACATACACACATACATAAATAATACTTAAAATTATATTAGAACAGGAAATATCATAGTGATAGGTAGTGATCCTTGACTAAGGATTTGAACCTTGTTACCGTCTGAGCCTGTCTTATATGTAATGGGAGTGCATTCCATAGGCGAACAGCAGTGACACTAAACGATTTATCATAAAAAATCAATCATAGTCACGAAACATTACTGAGATTACAAACGGTCAATAAGCCGACGCATACGCAATACTAAGAAAATACTGCCATTTTCTTAATTGGCACAAAACTTAGAAACAAAATTAAAATGTTCAACACATTTCAAAACCTATATTCATTTAAATTACTCTATTCATACCATAAAACTTCTAAGTGATGATGTCTTTCATTATGCTTCACGGTAACCAAGTAAAGTGTGAGGCGGCTTCAAAGCAATATAACAAATTGCTTAAAACAAGCGACGCGAATCCCTAGCAACTAATAAAATTGACTAACAATCGCTTATGAAACTTTTAGTAATGGATCCCTTCCCTTAGGAGTAGCATAACATTGTTACCTTACAACATCGTATTTAAGTACTACGACGCAATATTAGACTTACAACTTTTATGCTTAGACAATAGGATTGTAATTCACGTAGTAGTGCGTCACGAAATTAAAACTATATGTTTGCTCTCTTGGAAACTGAAATGACCTATAGTCACCTGAACAGTGACTATAGGTCATAATACCTTATAGTTATGTTAGCAAATGTTGCAGAAGTCATGTGAAGAAAAATCTTCCATCGCTCTGTTATTCCCCGAATGAAACACAACAGTCATTTACAGTTACTATTGGTGACACTAGCGAAAAGTGGGCGTTTATTATGCCTCTGCCTACCCATTTGGGGAAACAGGCGTGAGTCTATGTATGTAGGTATGTATGTACATTTGTCAAAAAGGAAGTTCTTTTCACTGCGAGAAGCTCTAAGCCATAGTCCAATACGCTGACGAAGTGGAGGATGGCAGGCTTCACGTGTTTTTGAGAAAATTATTGGTTTCTTCTGGATGCTTTGATTCACAGTGTAGAAACCGATTATTAGCAATTGAATAAACACTTCACTCTGAAAAGTCAATGGTTCAAGCCGTGGGTTTTGAGCTGAAGATCTTCTGTGTAGCAGTTTGTTAGACTCCACTTGGCTACGAGCAGATCATCCTAAAATTCGTTTTTCGACATAATAGATTGAAGGTGAACACGTAAAGAATAGTTCACTTAGCGCATAATTATTCATAAACGCACGCATTTAGTTTAGGCGCTTCGATTTACTTGTAAACGCCACTTTAGCCCAAAGGCATATGCAATAATGCCTTTGGGTAAGACAAGGCAATTAAATCACGGCAACCATACTTACAAAATGTAACAATATGTCTACTACTTCATCAAGTTGTCTTTCCGTGAGTCTATTTATTTCGTTATTCTCCAGTAAGTGCCCCAATGTGAGGGAGGCCTTAAGCTTTATATTTACTATACGTTAGAGTACCTAATTTTGTTATGCTTTGAAAATATGATTTAAGCTGATATAAGTTAGTTAATGAATACAGATTTAAATAGAAGCGCATTCCAAGTGGCGACTGTCTCCAGTTTAGTTCGTAGTTGGCGCCGTTGGCGGCGCTGGCGTCGTTCTCCGTCTCTCTTGCTCTCGTAGTTAAGATACACAGAAGGAAGGTTCGTCTCTCTTGCTCTCGTAGAGACAGCTGTCACAGCGTAACTGCCACGCCGCAAAACGGCAATTTAGGTAACAGAAAGTTTGTCTTCAGAGCGCCTATGTGTGTGTGGCCAACTCTGGTGTCGGAGATTTCAGACGGACCGTAGGCCTCCAACATGGCCTAACGATCCTTATCCTTAGACAAGAACCGAGACCGACAGCTTTACGTGCTCTCCAAAGCACGATAGTGCTCAGATGTAAATGCCACACACGGTCACCCATCGAAAAGGTGACATGTGCAAGCGTTGCTTAACTTTGCCGATCTGTTACAAAGCATTGATAAGAATGTTACATTACAGGCAAACGTTCAAGTGTACACTCCCCATAAAGGTACATCGCTGCAACATAATATAATATAACATTTCACCACACAACACCATCTAGTCCCAAAGTAAGCAGAAGCTTGTACTATGGGACTATGGATAAATATACATTTATGCTTTTTTTTGTAAATTCATACATTACATATTACACACTGAAGCACCCAGACCAAGACAAACATCGATATTCACGCACAATTGTCTGACTTGAGCGGGAGTCGAACCCGTGACCTCCGGCGTGGCAGTCGTTTACATTCCCGCTACGCCACTGGGTCGTCATGGAATGCTTAAAAATAAACACGTCACACCAATTCAACTGCGGGGTCCTTCCATCATTAACTGATCGAATTATCGAACAATTATAGAATTATTCATGTAGGGTTGTAGAGTTGCGGCCTAATCGCCTTAATTGGTACCCCTATTGGACCCCTATAAATTTATGAAGCCGCTCTATAATATATTAGGCGGTCCGGAATGCTAATAAACACTTAAAGGCGTAATATCAATTTATAATTAACGGGCTTGATAACGTAAACTATTTGGGTTCTTTTAATGGTGCGGTTTTGGTTGGGAACGTTGTAAATGGGTTTGAGGGAGTTCGGCTGGTAGATGTTTAAACATATGTTAGGCTTTTAAGACATGTGTGCTTTTATACAAATTAATCTTAATGTCTAGATGACTGTGTGTAAAAATTGATGTACTTAGATAACTTTTCTTGAATACAAAAAGATCCTAAGAATGACCTTCACCTATCTGTTTGATACTGCTCATATCAGGCATATTTATTCAATAATTAAGATAATATTACTGAGGATAAAAGTCTCAGTTCCACTTTCACTCCCAAATTACATTATCCAAAGAAAATGAAAGGAGAATGGGCGTTTTCATATGAGCTGTGTCCCAAGTCTTGTAAGACGTTGCGATAAGTTTAAACGTGTTCATCTGGGCTTTTTTATGAATCATTTTTGAAGATTTTAACCTTCAACCAAACAAGGGCATGGTGCATTGTGTACTGTCCGGTAGACCGCAAAAACGTGTCGGTTGCAGCACGCCAACGGTTTTGTAAGGAAATATCTCATCTATCATTTATGTTGTCAATTTAATTACTCGTTTTATTTCAAAATAATGTAGTACTTTTGAAATCATAAATCATAGTATGGCTTTTTAATTATTGAGCGTTATAAAAAATACTTAAGAATTAAAACGAGAATGCGTAAGACTCTACCCAGGGACAAACTGACTTGCAGCATTATGGACCATAATAATATCTCGTTTTTTTTGTCTTTATAGAGTAGTTTAATTAATTATACGACATGTCTAATTATCGCTTGCCATGTCCCTCGAAAGAGCACGTTAAACTGTCAATCTTGGCTGTCTTGATCATGTTTAACAGTCGATATAAGGATTCAGTACCTCTGAATAAACTAACACCAGTCTACACGATAGAAAATCGCGATCATTGGTGTGGCACACTCCTCTGGTATGCAGATGTCAGACAGAAGTTGAAAGGCTAATATTCAACCAAATCTGTTAAAGATAGCAAGAATAAGTGCTCGGCCACAGTGAAAGGCGGGCGCGGGTGCGGGCGCAACGCGGGAAACTCAAACATATGGAACTCTATAGGAGTGTCCGTAGTGGGAAGGCGGGCGCGGCGAGCGGCGCGAGCTGTGCAGCGCGGGGAGCACGCGGGCAACTCAAACCATAGGACTTTCATACAAGTGTCCGTAGTGAATGCGCGGGCGGCAAGCGGGTAACAATGCGGAGCGTGCGGATCTCAAACTTTTATGAGCAATGATATTATGAGTAATTATTAAATGAAGTGCGAGTCGAACTCGCTCATCGATGTTAACGTAGTAGAGGGATTCACTTAACATAAGCATCACATAGCCCCCTAGTCAAATATCACTATCAATTTATCGCCAGCAAAAATAACTTTGCTTTCCTTAGTGTTTGTATATCAATATTTTTTATTGATATTGAGCACCAAGAGTTTTGGGAAGCAAAATTTTAATTTCAATATCTCCATAGACACCCCGCTAGTATAGGACAGATATTTTTATTATTTTTTTGTATATAAATCGTGAAGCGGTTCACAGAATACATCTACTTACCAATTTTGAAATTTTTAGTCTTAATAGTTTCGCCATAAGGTGGCTGTGACATAGAAACGGATAGACAGACAGACATGGCGAATCTATCAAGGGTTCAGTTTTATGCCACTTTGGCTACGGAACCATAAAGATAGGCTACTTACATATCAGTCGATCTTCAGAAATGGCACTCTAACGCACTCGTGGATTACAGTAAAATTTTTATATAATGAATGGAACAAAAATGTAAATGTAGAAAGTTGGATAAACTAAGAAATTCAAATTCAAATTTCAATTTCAAATTCAAAATCCTTCATTCATTTGGGTCACAATGTGACGCTTATGAACGTCAAAATAATAAATTTATAAAATAATTAGAAGAACTAGGAATCCCTACTTTAATATTATAAATTCGAAAGTGTGTATTATGTATGTATGTATGTTCCGTTTTCATGCTAAAACGGCTTAAACAATGTCGTCAAAATTTTATATAGAGATATATTGGACCATGGAGACGGACATAGGCTACCATAAGTTGCAAAAACTAGGAGGGATTTTAGGGAGGGTAGAAGTTTGTACCTACAGCACAAATTTACCTCTTGGAAGTCAGAACGCATGTGCTGTAAGTTGAGTGCTGCGCATGTGCTATCTATATCAAAGTCAAAGTCAAAATCATTTATTCATTTGGGTCACAATGTGACGCTTATGAACGCCAAGGTAATAAATTTATAAAATAATTACTTAAAGACTCTACATATATTATACATTTACTGCCACGTTCGCAAAGCAAGGGCGTAAAACCATGAGAAAGAACGGGCAATAAAACTCAAGGTCACTCTTTTTCAACGCCAGGTTTTGCATAATACACATAATTTACATTTTGTAAGGTGATGCAACTGTTACACCTTCTATATCACTTGTATATATTTACTGTAATACTCTAGCATAATACTTAATTTTAGAATCAGAATTGACACGGTGAAACAGGAGCATCCACTTACATTATATACCTAATAATGCAGGCAATCGGCGAAAGTGATCAGAACCATGATGGAAATGATGCATTTAAATATTAAAACTTAATACCAGCCGCAAGACCGTCATCGACCAGTCATCGCAAGTAGCACCCGTTCACGAGTATGACGCATGGGCTAGCCATCATCCCTCTCGCCATACTAGAGTGACAGAGATGACCCGACATATGACGCCACAACAAGAAATTACATTTTAATGAGCATGACGACACCGGTATACGAACTGGCAGTAAGAAACAATCTATTGGTATACTGACCATGACCGCCAATTACCTCCACTTTCCAGATCGTAATTATTAATATAAATTAGTGGAACGCGTGAAGGAATGCAAATGTAGAAAAAATACTGTGAAGGTGGCAAGTGAACAATGATATAATCAGGGATAAATGATGATAAACTACATTCAACAAATCATAAAAAATATCCAAATCCTGCAAAATCATGTGTTCACAAGGCACGTCCACTTAACATGTCACGTATCAAAAAGAGAATTCAACAAACCTATATAACAATTATATTAAACGGTCAGAAAAGAAAATTTAGCCTAAGCCTGTCCCCATGGTGTTTTATCATTTAAAAATTCCTTAATAGTGTAATAACCCCTTTGTAAAAGAAGGTTCCTAATTGTCCGTTTGTATTTGTGCATGGGTAAATTCATTATATCAAGAGGCAATTTGTTGAAAAATCGTATACCAATCCCCGCAAATGAGTTCTGAACTTTATGTAAACGGTAGTTAGTTCCCACTAGTTTATGCTTATTTCTTGTGTTCACTTTGTGCAAATCACTATTTTTGCGGTATAGAATTAAGTTTTTCTTAATGTACATTAAGTTAGCATATATATATTGCGATGCAACTGTCAATATATCTACTTCTTTAAATTTATCACGTTAAGAAACTCTAGCACCTAACTTATAAACTGCACGTATGGCCCTCTTTTGAATGACAAAAATAGTCTGTATATCAGCAGCTGTACCCCATAACATTATACCGTAAGACATTATGCTGTGAAAATAACTAAAGTAAACTAGTCTAGCATATATCTGTGAATTCCCTAACTTTTCTAACTGCAAAGACATAAAGACAAAGACATCGCTGCAGAACTAAGTTTGAATGCGAGACAGGATATTTGGGAGGAGGATATATATAGTATATCTGTCAGTACAGTCACATTATACATATTGTCATATCGTGCACGGTGATTATATTATTCGCGCATATAAACTAATAATTATAGACTACGCTTAAACGGCTGAAACGATTCTCTACTAATATTATAATTGCGAAAGTGTTTATAGATACCTATATATTCGGTATATATAATGGTAGATAATGTCATGGACACTGACCTAATTTCTGAACTCGTTAGACTAATCAGTAGTCACACACAACTTGGGACTGCAAGTTAATATTATATCGAGGGTTCACGGGCAAAATGTATTAAGCGACATCCTGGCCGATATTGAGTTATATACATATTCGGAATCGCCGGATTTTTCTGCGTCGTTTGCACTCGGTTTCGTGCTGATCTGAACACTTTTTTGGCGCTTAAAACAATAGTAAATTTAGGGGCAATTCGGAGTACCCTTGAATGAAGCGACAACATTTTTTACAATTTTAGAAAAAATGGACTTCATACAGGCGAAATATTTAGTGTTTTTGACTTGAGCTATTTTCCCCGGCATAAGTTTGGTAAGATAAGGTGTTTGAATCGTCTTGCCTGCGCCTAAAATATATACATACTGTCGCTTACAGCATTTTGCTTGCACCTGAAATTCATACTTGATGTCGCTTAAAACATTTAGCCTGCTGCTGAAATCCATACCTTATGTCGCTTAAACCATTTACCATGCGTCTGGTATTAATACACACAGGCGCTTAAATCGTATTCATATTTAATAAAAATTCTTTATACTCGGCGGTTAAATCCTTCTTCTTGAACTGAATTGATAAAGACTCGTCTCATCAGACATATTGTATTCTAAGTGGTGGAAGTTAAAACATTTTTATTCTACTGGAATTAGGAAATCTATATTCGTTACGAAAGTCAAAATTTTGTATAAATCGTTTATCCGTTGTCGGGTAAGACATATCGTTTCGGCGCCAGAGTCTTTGATTTACGTCACTGTGAGTAACGCGCGTGCCCCCGCGGTGTTTCAGTCGCCGTGAACCGTGTACGAGTATGGACATGTTATGTGTTATTTGGACAAAATCATCACCTGGTTATTGAAATATTGCGTTGTTGTTGCGTAAAATAGTGCATAATCTATATCTACACTATATAATTATATATTATTTATTATTATTTATTTATAATATTATAAAGAGGAAAATTTTGTATTTTTGTTTGTTTGTTTGTAATGGATAAACTCAATATAATACTAAAAATGTCCTGTTATATGGCAGTGAGACGTGGCCTGTGCTTGAGCGACACAAGCAGAGTCTGCGTGTCACGGAGATGAACATGCTGCGCTGGATGTGTGGTGTCACGCGGAAGGACCGCATTGGGAACTCCCGCATCCGGGGTAGCCTTCATGTCCGTGACATTGCTGACAAACTGCAAGAGTGTCGTCTACGCTGGTATGGCCACGTCTTACGTCAACCGGCATCTTACGTGGGTAACAAATGTCTTGCCATGCTACCTCCGCCGGGCCCCGGTAAACGGGGAAGGCCAAAAAAATGCTGGTTTGACGTCGTAAGGGATGATATGCGTGCCAACCATCTAACCACCAGGGATGCTGAAGACCGTGCGAAGTGGAGGAGATATAGCCGGAAAGCGGACCCCGGGCTCCAAGGCATGGGTTTTGGAGCGCAAACGGGACAGCGCTAGGATGATGATGATGATGAAACTCAAAAACTACTGGACCGATTTAAAAAAATCTTACACCATTAGAAAGCTACATTATCTGCGAGTAAAATAGGCTATATTTTATTTTAGAAAAAATAGGGGTCCGTAAGATATTTGGGTTTTTCGGGTACGCGAAGTAGTTTCCTCAGGACGCGGGTGAAACTGCGGGAAACGGCTAGTCTAATTATAATTTGAAGAAATTCATAAAGAAATTATCAATACATTAAAAAGGTGAACTTTTAGGGACCTAAAAGTTCATGGCGAAATGTGGGTGTAATATTACACCCCTGCCTACACCATCGGGGATACAGGCGTGAGTCTATAAAAAAAAGGTGATTAATTTATTGTATTATTAACTTACTGTAAAATGTATTCGAAATATAAACAGTGTACACGGCGTGTCTCTTACACTCGATCAGACAGTATTAATTATTGTGAATTAGAATGTTCACATTGAATAAACATAATTTTATTATAGTACTATTTTGAGAGCGTAAAACTGAATTGAAAGTATTATTTGCCATATACATTTCGATGCTTAAACAAAAAAATATTATAGATAAGTACTTACTTACATAATTGTTTTTTAAATGTTTCCTTAATAAATAGTAGGTAGTTGTTTGTGTTTATTAAATTCTATAATTTAGTGTTACTATCAGCAGAACTATTACTGGAAGGCAGCGATAGCCGAGTGGATATACCAACAGACTGCCATGCAGAGGGTATCGGGTTTGAATCCACAATGACTTTTTCGGAGTTATGTGCGTATTGAATTGTTAATTATCGCTTGTCCCGTGCCTCGGAGAGCACGTTAAGCCGTCGGTCCCGGTTGTCATGTAGATCTTTGACAGTCGTTACAGGGCGTCAGTACCTTCTAAATAAACTGACACTAGTATAAACCATGGAATATCGCTATCCCTTCGGGTTGCGGAGGTCAGACAGGCTGTCGCTCTGTGGAAAAGCTAATATTCAGCCAAATCCGGTTAGACTAGAAAGTGGACCCCAGATTGAAACTGGGATGACGCTAAGAGGATGATGATCAGCAGAACTATTACTGACTGTCTCATGTTCGATTCCCGGGTCGGGCAATATGTTATTGGGTTTTTCTGTTAAGAAATTCACAGTAACCGCACGGATTCTGGAATGTGCCCGGTACGGCAATAGGCTCGCCAATTATTACGTGGGAATAAAAGAAATTTGGCGAAAAGTGGGTGTAGCAATACACCTCTGCCTACCTCTTCGGGGTTACAGGCGTGAGACTATGTAAGTGTATGTATGCGCTACTGCGAACTGATTTGAACACAGATAGTGCGATAGTCTAGGGGTAAGACCAACAGACTGCAATGCAGAGGGTCTCGGATTCGAAATTTGACACACACCAATAACTTTGAACAACTTGTAGTCTTATTAACGTTATGTACGTATTTACCTGAAAATTATTGCTTGTATAGTACTTTGGAGGGCGCGTTAAGCCGTCGGTCCCGACTGTCATGAAGATGTTTGACAGTCGGTACGGAGAGTCGGCACGAGCACCCTCAAATATCCTGACACTAGTCTAACCAAAGAACATAGTTATCCCATAGAATCCCGTAGGTACATATTGCACCTTATCAGGTTTGACAAGATATCGAGCCCTGGGCTCCTTAGCAAATAGCAGAGGATGCAACCATGAATAATGCTAGGATAATGATGACTGTTATTACACATAATCTAAAGTCCTAAACTAAGTAATTGACATAACATAAATTTACGCCTGTATTTCTCTGGAGAGGTAGAAGTGTAGAGGGCAGAGATATTTGACACACTTTTTTACCAGTTATATTATCACATGAAACATGGGATGTCCCTGTTGGCACTTACTAGGCACAATTCCAGACTGCGGTGCTACTGAGAATTTCTATATGGAAAAACTTGAGAACACTGTTCTCGACCTGGGAATCAAACCCCGGGCTTCATGCTTAGCAATGACATTGGCAAGCGCATGCGTAAACTAAATTCTTTTTTGGAAATTTCTGCTTACAGTGACATCCACGGATATGGACATGAACAGACAAAAATACTTTAAACAAAAAAAATATCTTATCAGAATCAAATCATCCAGGAATAGTTGTGGTGTGATGAGTACGATGATTTTTCTGGGTGTAATTTATCTAAAAACATATGTATTTCTTGTAGCTGAATATTTTTCAAAAAATAGCGATAAATGTTAATCCTTGGCCACTATTATAATAAAAACGATCACTTGTCTGATTTTAAACACGCATTTGTTTTATTTTAAAATTTCTTTAGATTTTTCATTGGAAGGTAATAAACCATAGTCCAAATTAATGTTGATCTAACCGCCAATCCTAATTATACATACAAATTAATTGTTATTTCAAACAATTTACTTTTAGAGAAAAGTGCTACATAAATCATTTTAATCTGCAACTACTTTATGATATTTCGATTGCTTAAACCGATTAGCCTGATTTTATTTTAGTATTCCAATGATTGTTCATATATTTAGCCTTACACACAATAATGCCAGAGTGTCGCTTAAATCGTTTTTCCTATAACTGTATTGTGAAATTTATGGCACTTATATCATTTAGCATGTTTCTAAATAAAAGTAAACTGGGGTAATATTGTATCAAGCGACTTTTATTTCCATTAATAGTAGCTTAAAAGAAATGAAAACTATACTTAATTATGCAGCTTTTGTCATGGAAATCAACTTCGGTCACTTTTTCGTTAATAACCTTATACTTTTTTTATACCGATTTTTTTCCGTAAAATTGAAACTTTAAAACGGTCTCCTGTAAAGTTTAAAAAATGTCGCTTAATACATTTTGCCCGTGAACCCTCGATATGTTAACCCGACTTCAACGTGCGCGAAACTACGGGCAAAAGCTGGTATTATATTATGATAAATTCTAATTTGTTTTATTTATTTAGATTACCACATATCTCTTTTTAACCCTTCTATTAATTCCTGAAGATACTAGAATTTGCCAATTTTTTTTTTTTAAGTTTTGCCAAATATTCATAAACATTCTCCAAATTTCATAAAAATCAAAATTCTCATAGCAGTTATAAATGTGATTTGAACCCACGCCTTCAGACCGTGAGACGGTTGTATTATCCGCACGGCTATAGCCTTGTTATCGTTTAAGCCAGGATCAAACCAACGCGTTCAGCTCGCGTCCGCGGTGGCGTGCGCGGTGGCGATTATTGCGCGTGCAAAAGTTGTGCACACTTTCGCGTTCGTTCAGGCGTTCACCAGGTTGTAGTCGCGTCACTAAAACGCTGTCTGATACAGATAGTGAAATTGAAGAAGTTTTACTTCTGTCTGCTATTATTGAAGACGAAGAGGAACAAGAAGTGAACTTCAGGTGGGTATGATATACAGTGCCAGTGAAGTAAATACCTACCATCATTAGATAACGCCTTATCAGAATGAGACGTATCATACAACGATGGGTATTTGTGGAATTAATTTATTATTTCTTCCGTTTCCACCATACTTAAAATCTACAAAAACACAGTTTCCTCAACAAATAATAGCTGCGTGCAGCGTCCTAACGTCACAAGCGCGATCCGATCACCACCGCCGCGTGCAGACGCTGCATCGGACGCCGCGTGCAATCCGAGGACGCGTAGATGTGAACACTGCGCTGTAAGTTCGTACACAACATCTGATCGCCACCGCGCACGCCACCGCGGACGCAAGCTGAACGCGTTGGTTTGGTCCTGGCTTAAGTTGCGAATTTGGCGAACAATTGACAGAGTGTTACTATGGTGAGTGCTAACGTCATCTAACTGAAAACTCATATTAATCTAGCCGCGATCCGTCACAATACTAAATTTGACAAACACTGTACACCGCACCCACAAACGCGCCACTACGGATACACGAAGACGAGCGCGGCGCCGCGCGCGGCCCGCGCGCGGTCTGCCCGCGCTACTATGGCCAAGCATCAGACTGCAACTGGAATACCGCTAGGACGATTATGTATGTAATTAAGCGTTATGCCTTGGTGCACTTTTACAAAAATACTATCAATTAACACACAGGTCTCTAAGATCAAATGGGTGTGAATCTACAACCGCCAACGTAGTAGCCAGGCACATAGCACAAAGGCCAAGAGGCCAGCAAATAAAGACAAATTAAATAAGCAGGTTCACCCTCGTTTACTTCCAACCTTTTATTTCATAACCAATACTGATAAAACACGTTACTAATTTATGAGACGGTCAAACGTAATCAAAACACTGCTAGCAGTAAATTAATCATGAATATTTTATATAAATTAAACTGTCGTCGTACCCTTGTTCAGTAATTATTGGAGCAAAACAAAAAAATGCTTTAGAAACATGGACATTGCAAATTCTTGACAAACAAAACTAAACTCTATGCCTTTAAAACAAAGTAGAAATTTCTTTATGATTGTCTCTAATCAAACTAGATAGCGACAATCAAATATAATTTGTATTTCTAAGTGAAACTAGGTTGTTTTTCAATTATATTATATGCACTATTGAGGAACAGATCATCAGTCAAGAAGAGACGCTGTCGTTAGGTGATGGAAAAAAATAATCAACTGAAAGCTTCCATCTGACCTTCGAATTGAAGGCTGCGTCTCTAAGTCAATGTTAAACTAGACTTCGCGGTATGGTGACGGATGGAGAATACAAAATGTCACAACTCTATATTTTCAATCTGTGGGTTTTAGAAGTTACTTCTGTGAAATTCGACCTAAAGAGCACACCTGTACTGCAAGGTTGCCCTGACTGGTAGCAAAATTATACTCCATGGCTTAAACTTGTGTCAGTTTATTCGGAGATAGTGAGTCCTCATAACAACTGCAAAATATCTCCGTGACAGATTCCATCTGTCGCGTTAACGTGCTCTCTGAGCTACGGAGTAAGCGCTAATCAGCTGCTTGATTTAACAATGTCTGTATGTTGAAATTAAACTACAGTTTACGGATTTTATCGCGTTATATTGGTTTCACTTGTTAATACATTTAAACCGAATGATATAGAAACTACATTTTTATTACTAGCCGACGTTTTGAATTCTTTACAGGATTCATGTTCACGGCACACTGAGGTGATATTTGTCTTTGTCTTGAATTTCAAAGTTATCTCAAAGTACCCGAAACATTTTTCAACAACTATTGGTGTTACTATCTACGCAGAATGTGCTCACTGTGTCATGATGTCTTCTGGTGACTTTGTCCTTCTTGGGTCTCATTAGCCTGATAACAGGGTCCCAAGCTGGAGGAACATTCCAACCATCTTCCCTATTGAAATTAGGATGTTTTTTAATTTCAATAGCTTCTCGTATCATTCTTGGAATAAAGCGGTGTTCTTTTGCGAGTATCTGTTGTTTATCAAATCGCAGGTAATGGTTGGTTCCTTGTTCTACATGTTCACACACAGCAGACTTCGTCGAGCGTTTGTGTTTAATGTCAGCTATATGTTCCTTTAGTCGAATGCCTATGCTTCTCTTGGTTTGTCCAATGTATGAGAGCCCACACTCACAGTCTATCTTGTAAACCCCAGCCTCTTGTAAGGGTAACTGACTCTTGACAGATGGTAATAATTGGCTTATCTTCGTTGGCGGCTTGTAGAAGGTTTTGATTGAAGCTCCCTTCAAGATGTAGCCAATCTTGTCGGTCACGCCCTTGATGTATGGGAGGACAGCAGGTTGTCTCTCTACTGTGGCTGGCTTGTTCTTCGGGGATCTGTGACGTTGGCGCGGCGGTCGGAGCTTGTTGTCTTGCAGAACTTGCTTGACATGTTGAAGCTCGGCGTCCAGGTGTTTCTTGTCACAGATCCCCCGGGCTCTCTGAAACAAAGACATTCCTACGGTAGCTAACTGCTTAGGATGGTGGTGAGATTCACCGTTTAAGTACCTATCTGTATGTGTCTTTTTCCTATACACAGTGTGGCTCAAAGAGTTGTTTTTGTTCCTGATAACAAGTATATCTAAGAAAGCTAAAGAATTGTTTGCCTCTAATTCCATTGTAAATTTTATGTTGTTATGAATAGAATTAAGATGGTCTAGGAATACATTAACACTATCTGTTGGTAAAATTGTAAAAGTGTCATCTACATACGGCTTGTAGAACCTCGGTGTGATGGTGGCAGTCTGCAGAACTCGCGCCTCGAAGTCATCCATGAAGATGTCAGCAACAACAGGCAACAAATTGCCACACCGTCTACTTGTATGTAGTATTTCTCATCCCATAACAGATAGCCAGTTGTTAAGCAGTGTTTCAATATTTCTGCATATTCCTCAGGCATGTTGTTCTCTATTAGCTTCCTTCTAGTTATTTCAATACAGTCATGTGCCGGTAAGCATGTGAATAATGACTGTACATCAAAACTAACCATAGTTTCCTTGTCAGAGAGATATGGGTGTTTTATTTCACTGACAAAATGGTAGGAATCCTTTACATGCGCTCTCGTCTTGCCTTTGAGTGGTGAGAGAATCTTCGCAATGTGTTGAGCCAATCTGTAGGTTGGTGCCCCTATTTGACTGACTATAGGGCGCAGTGGAGCATTTTCCTTGTGTATTTTCGGTAGACCATACAACTGAGGAGGTTTTGCACACGATGGTATTAAGTATTTCACGTCCAGATTCAGTTGTTCGGAGTATTTCAGGAGACGGTGTGGCAATGGGCTCTCCAGTATCGCCTGTTGTTGCTGACATCTTCATGGAGGACTTCGAGGCGCGAGCCCTGCAGTCTGCCACCATCACACCGAGGTTCTACAAGCCGTATGTAGATGACACTTTTAAAATTTTACCAACAGATAGTGTTAATGTATTCCTAGACCATCTTAATTCTATTCATAACAACATAAAATTTACAATGGAATTAGAGGCAAACAATTCTTTAGCTTTCTTAGATGTACTTGTTATCAGGAACAAAAACAACTCTTTGAGCCACACTGTGTATAGGAAAAAGACACATACAAATAGGTACTTAAACGGTGAATCTCACCACCATCCTAAGCAGTTAGCTACCGTAGAAATGTCTTTGTTTTAGAGAGCCCGGGGGATCTGTGACAAGAAACACCTGGACGCTGAGCTTCAACATGTCAAGCAAGTTCTGCAAGACAACAAGCTCCGACCGCCGCGCCAACGTCACAGATCCCCGAAGAACAAGCCAGCCACAGTAGAGAGACAACCTGCTGTCCTCCCATACATCAAGGGCGTGACCGACAAGATTGGCTACATCTTGAAGCGAGCTTCAATCAAAACCTTCTACAAGCCGCCAACGAAGATAAGCCAATTATTACCATCTGTCAAGAGTCAGTTACCCTTACAAGAGGCTGGGGTTTACAAGATAGACTGTGAGTGTGGGCTCTCATATATTGGACAAACCAAGAGAAGCATAGGCATTCGACTAAAGGAACATATAGCTGACATTAAACACAAACGCTCGACGAAGTCTGCTGTGTGTGAACATGTAGAACAAGGAACCAACCATTACCTGCGATTTGATAAACCACAGATACTCGCAAAAGAACACCGCTTTATTCCAAGAATGATACGTGAAGCTATTGAAATTAAAAAACATTCTAATTTCAATAGGGAAGATGGTTGGAATGTTCCTCCAGCTTGGGACCCTGTTATCAGGCTAATGAGACCCAAGAAGGACAAAGTCACCAGAAGACATCATGACACAGTGAGCACATTCTGCGTAAATAGTAACACCAATAGTTGAAAAATGTTTCGGGTACTTTGAGATAACTTTGAAATTCAAGACAAAGACAAATATCACCTCAGTGTGCCGTGAACATGAATCCTGTAAAGAATTCGAAACGTCAAATAATATTCCATGGTTTAGACTAGTGTCAGTTTATTTAGAAGGTACTGACCATAGTAAAAAAAGAATAGTAGGTTAGCTAACGCCGCTCGGCGAGTTAATTGCCTACTCTTGCGTTGACGCACGGGTTGTCACTTGTTTACACTGCGGCGCCGGCTTTGTCGGTGCGCGCGCTTTTTCGCTGTTTTTTTAAGTGATCGCGCTGAATACTTCACAATTTAAGCTTGCATATATTTTTTCAAATACCTACTAACTACCTAAGCGTTATATAACTATCTAAATTCCCTTTATAACGAGAAAAATGTAACAAGTTTAATTTACTGTCGTTTAACACATTGTATAATATTAATAACGTTTAATACAAACTGAATGTACATAAACAATTCGAGCGGGCGAGCAGTGTAGTACCTACATGATTGCGCGTGATCAAACGCGCGGCGCATCCCGTACTGAATCCGCGCTCGCCGCGCTCGTTTATGAGATTGTGTGCATGAAAAGTACATGCGTACATGGCGCCGGGGATTCACGCGTACATTCAAACCGGCGGCAGCCGATTTGTATGAAGCTATCCTCCTATTCTTTTTATACTATGTACTGACGCCCTGTAACGACTGTCAAAGATCTTCATGACAACCGGGACCGACGGCTTAACGTGCTCTCCGAGGTACGGGACAAGCGATAATTAACAATTCAATACGCACATAACTCCGAAAACTCATTGGTGCGCGCCGTAGATTCGAACCCGATACCCTCTGCATGGCCGTCTGTTGGTATCTCCACTAGGCTATCGCTGCCTCAAATCTCATTTCTATTGTGTATTAACCACTTGACCGCTAGCGCCAATTCGCCGAATTGACTTGACCGCTCACGTTTTAAACAAAATGTCGCGCCGCCGCTCGCCAGATGGGCGCGCTAACATAAACATTTATTGTTGATAAGTCGGTAACATGAGTAAGTTGAAGTGATGTTTTTCTTCAACCTTATAAATGACTCTTTCAAGTCGTATGAATTCTTTGCTGATATTTACTTTCTAATTTAATATCAATTTTTTTATCGATTGAGTGAATGGATGGGTGAGTGCGAATGAATGGATACACGGCAAAACCGATAGTAAGAACCTTCTTTGTGGAGTGGCTGGAGGCCGCCACGGTGTTCTCACCTTCCGCCTGACGTATGTCTTCACCGGACACGGTTGTTTTGGGTAGTTTCTTTGCTGTGGAGGACTCCCCCGGCAACGGACGTCGCGAGGCGATTAACAACAACAGTAGACGTGGACATGCGGACGACGAGGACCAAACGCCTACCGTCATGCCTAAAAGTGGTCCTTAGGTACGAAATTTTAAGTTTATATTTTTTTGTCATACCTAGAATCTCAGCACGAATGTATAATGAAATACTAACTTACAATGAGTAACAATTGTTTTGTTTAATTTTCTAAAATAAAGACTGATTGAGCACAATTTCTCTTTTTTTAATTCATTCCTTAGTAGGTTAGCCAGTTTAAAAACTTATAAAAGTCTAATGTAGTTATGTAAGTATGTATGTATAATTTTATAAAAATTAATCACAATGTGCTTTCGCGTTGTGTAAAAGAGCTTATTCTATTTTTTATAGATAATTAACTTATTACAATTTAAGGAAATTGTAAAAGAACAAGGGTTCTTCTGCCATTAACCAATAGCCGGTTATGTCATATTGGCTCCACTTGATGTACAGAAAAAGGACAGGTATGCTCTTTTTCTTCAACAGAAATAAAATAAATGGTGCAGTTAAATCATTTGGGTTGGAACTCATTAATTGAGTTGTTTTCATTTACGACGTTTTTTCCTGTTAGTATAATTAGGACCATTTGAGGGTAAGCGACAGTAAATAGTGTTAGGAGTGTGATTTGTTTTAATTAACAACGTCATTTCGTAGAGACCTAATCAAAAACTATATGGTTAAATTTTGAAACTTTTGGAACGTACAGAAAATTTTCTATGATTTTTTTTCATTTATTTTGAACTTTAAACTACTCTCCTGTAAAGTTTGTAAAGTGGCGGTTAGCCTCTTTTGGCCGTAAGACATCGATATGCATATACATTTTAAAAGAAATAGTTATTTGAAAATCACAAACAGAGAATTCAATTTTACTGAACACATTTTTTTTAAATTTCTCCCCGTCTGCCTGATCCCATACGAAATTCAGGAAATCCCTTCTTAGTGCACCGCTACGGTCTCCAAAGAACATGGATGCCAAATTTCAGCTTCTTGTAACAAATAGTTTTGGCTGTGCGTTGTCTGTCAGTGACGCAAGGGTAACGCAAGAATTTGATATATACAGAAGAAAGATAATAGATAGACTGCCTTGTTGGTCTCGCGGCATAAATGTGCGCGTACGATTGGGAGGTCTCGGGTTCGATTCCCGGGTCGGGCGAAGTGTTATCGGGTTTTTCCGTTAGGCAGTTCTCAGTAGCAGCACGGAGTCTGGTAATGTGGGCACATTTTTTGGTTTTATCTTCATCGTTTTCATCTGGAAAAAGAGATTGATTGAGTGATAGAGCCGGTTACAGGCGTGTGTGTGTGAGTGTGTGGGTGAATTAGTTTAATTTTATATATGCTAATGATAATACTGAATGTTAACAAAATTGTATTAGAAACTTTTAAACACTCGCGTTGCATGTTTATAAGAATATATATTATATACGGGAACTAACGCGAACATGCATTAGGTATTTACATACCTAATTTTGCATGATAAAATAATAATAATTTTAAATGAACAAACGCCTCATTCAAAAAAATATTGTATTAAAAGTAAAGCAAATGAATACGATGTAGTGTTTCTCCTATTACCGATGGTACCTCCAAATTAGGAACTACGCTTAAAAAACGTATCCTAACTTCGTGGTATTTTGTTTTATATTTTTAGATACTAAATCAATTTCAAACATAAATTATCCCGATAATTATGGCAAGTAAAATAAAACAAAATACTGACAAATTGCTTACCTTCAATACCTTATGCTAAAATCACAACAAAAACTTACGTTAAAAAAATGAGCTCACTTACCTAACAGGATCCGTGTTTATATGAAAAATCCACTCGCATCGATGCCGTGGCAGAGACTGATTAATTTTAGCTAGTTGCTCCGGGGTTACACTTACGAACTTCACGTATGTGAGCAAGTTTGAAACATGGAATGAGTGAATCCTGTTTTTAAGTAGTTACATAATAATATTCCAAAGATAAGAACGAAAACAAAAATACCTCGGAATTAGGAGCCGATTTTGACTACCTCGGTATTAGGAGCCTTAACCTTAGTATCATTATGTCGGCAGTTTTGCTTATGACCAATAAGATCTTGGTTGTGATATATGGGTCGAAAACAGATACCTATTATAATGCATCCCAGACACCTACTAGTAGTACTATAGCGACCAAATGCCTTATAAATATTCGCTTTCGCTTTCATTTATAATAGATAAATAATTTATTCCTAGACACAAAACAATTAATCATGCTAGTAAATATTTTTTCTAGGTCAGCATGGAACCCACGTACAGCGGCTTACCAGTCAATGTCATCAAATAGACCAACGGGCCAATCAGATATCAGATAATTGTCTCACGAAAGGCACAAATAACTCTATATCACTATATATGTTATACAAACTTAACAAACCTCAATTCTCATTTAGCCAGGGCTAATTGGGTCATCACAAAAAAATGCATCCCGCTACCAAACTTCATAATACAAAGCTACGAAAAACGGGTCAAGCTACACCAAATAATTAATTTCACTTTCTGCTTATAATAAGCTGAATATTTTATTACAAAGGATGCAAGTGTATTTATTTGAATATATTTTATTATATTTATTAAGAAGTGAAATGGTGTAGTCAAAACGAATTTTAGTCGTGTATTTTATGTTAGAAGATCACGAAGATTTTAGTTACATGTAATTTAATAAATGGCTTGTAATGCTTCAATATTGCAGTCAAGTTTAAAAGTGTATAATCCAATATGCCAATTGAGGCAAATGGAGTAGGTTTGTGACACTCTCCACTAAAAGCGTTCGGGTTCTACTCACAGGCTACCGCGAAGGTTTTGACTTACCTTAGTGCCGGGCATAGAGGGGTGTTAGTACCTACTCTTATGTATGGTAGTGAAAGTTGGGTATGGCAGAAAAGTCATGAAAGTAGAATAAATGCTGTACAAATGAGAGCACTGAGAAGTATGTGTGGTGTCTCTCTGACTGACAGAGTAAAGAATTGTGTGATAAGAGAGTGTTGTGGGGTAAAAGAAGATGTAGTGACAAGCATCGAGAAAGGTATGCTAAGATGGTTTGGGCACGTGGAGAGGATGGATGACGAAAGACTGACCAAGCAGATATATAAAGCAAGTGTGGAAGGGACAGGACGAAGGGGAAGACCTAGGCGGACGTTCTCTGATCAGATTGGAGATATCCTAAAAACAGGACAGGTGAGAAGTACCCTGAACAGAAGAGCATGCATGAGGAAATATTATTATTTTATAGACTCACGCCTGTATCCGCGAAGGGCTACGCAGAAGTGTTATATTACACCCACATTTTGCCATGTTATGAATTTTGAGGTGGCGCGTAATAGTGGGTCACCCTATTGCGTTCTGCTACTGATAATTCGAAAAAACTCACCTGCACCAACGATACCCGAAAAATATGACTTCCCTGTCTTTGATCGGCATCATGTAGAAACAGAGCAATATTCAATAACTTACTAGGCTAATCAGATTTAATCTAAAGTCTATATAAGGATACCGATTCCTCGTAACGACTGTGAGAGATCTTTATTCAAATCAAATCAAATCAAATCAAAATCATTTATTCATTTAGGTCACAATGTGACGCTTATGAACGTCAATTTTAAAATTAAATTACTTAATGCTTCTATATTTACATTTACTGCCTCGTTCGCAAAGCAATAGGTAGAGCCACGAGAAAGAACGGGCAATAAAACTCGAGGCCACTCTTTTAAATCGCCAATATTATGGTACATATTTTCATTTTTGTAAGGAGCTGCAACTGTTACACATTGTACTAAATTACTTGTAGATAGTAATCAGTTACAGACATAATACTTAAGCAATTAATGTAGTTACTAAATGATGTGTTTTAGTTAGCCTTCCAATGCGAATATTGTGTCTTACGGGCGGACCCACGGATTAACTTGCTCTGCGAGACATAAGCAGGCAGGCTTTCGGGAACATTGTGGAATACTCAGTAGGTTCTCTGTGTAGACACAAATAAGGCAGGTAATACTGGATCATGCTTATTACATAGGATGTATAAAGAAAATAATTCGTGATGGAATGTTATATTAGTCTGTGCAAAGAAACACTTAGCAATTTTACATAATTTTAATTCAATTAGGTATAATTGCAGTGCTACATGCAATTCTTTGTCACACATTAGTATTGTCGTGTTTTGACACCATTATTTTGACAGTTAGTTTGTAACTAATGGTTTAATTATTACTTATAACTGAATGATTAACCTTAATATGAATTATAACATTAAAATGGCGAGTATGAATTAAGTGTAATGATTTCTTCTATAGCAATTTCAGAGATTACCCCGAACAAACAGAAAGACAGACAGACGGAGAAAAGCTTAAGAAAAGGTTGCTTATGATTTGGTGTCGTGTAACACCAAATCATAAACAACCTTTTCTTAAGCTTTTCTCTGTCTGTCTGTATTTCTGTTTGTTCGGGGTAATCTCTGAAAGTGCTTAGCCGATTTAAATGGGACTTTCACTGGAAGATAGAGAACGAACTTATACGACTACTGAGTGTATGGAACGGCGTACCGAAAACCGGTACCTGTGACCGTAACCGTATATGATACTGAGGCTTTGGCGGTCGAATTTTCCAGAAAAAATCATGAATTTGCCGATTTTTGTTCTTTATAATGTAATGAAATAGTAACTATTATCGACCCGCACTTAACTTGCGATGTATCTTATGATGCTTTTTTTAAATATTTTGTAAACCTACCTGTCGCCATCATAATAATCATTCTAGCGTTTTTCCTTGTATGTCGGCTCTCGATCTCCCAAGCGCTATCACTAGTCTGACTCCTAGTTAGTACGTTCTCTATTTAACTTGCGAATCAGTCTCAATTAAATACTAAAAGGAACAACAATACCTGTGACTTATGAATTGTCCATTATCCGTTATAAAGTAACTGAAGTTATTACATGTAAGAAGATGCAGAACAGAGAACCAAACTTAGGCTTTACTATTTATCATAATATAAACATTAGAACCAAAGAAAACGGTTTAAATTTGTACAAACTTCGAGATATACAAACCAACAAGGTTATCCTAGTTATGCAAACCTAAACTAATTTCAAAATGGCATCCTGCGCTTCTATTAAACAATTCCCTTGTGTCAAAAGAAAAACAGCTCAAAGCGGCAACTTAATAATGAACGACTTCTGAAGTAACAAAGATAAGTAACAATATCAATTTTAATATCTGTAGTATTATCGTGATTCTTGTGTTATGCCAGTTGCAATCCAAGACCAACGCCTTGGTGACCGGGATCCGCATCGTAGGTTGTCGAAACAAATTAATTTTAATACACACTTGCCAAATAATAATCAATAGAATGTAATCTTATTATACGTCGCATCACATCATCACATCGTCGCATGATCGTCGGTATTAGGAAATAAGTATATCAACTGTTTATCTATCTATCTCCTATCTCCCATTAGGGTAGGCAGAGACTATGGAACGCCAACTGCTTGACACAACTACTTCAAACACACCTCTTTCGCTTCCTCAACATTCATCAACCTCATCATACATGTTCGCCGGTTATGGGTACTTTTAATTTGGCTCTTTTTTAGTACGACACCTATTTGGTCGGCGTACGTCTTGGGCGTCCCCTACCGACATCTCCATTTATTCTTACACGAGACACTTTTGACCATGACCTTAGTCTTGCTTACATTCACTTTCATGCCCTTCTTCCTATACGCCTCGCCGAGAAGGCAAAGGCCCAATTCACTTTGTCAAAGTACATTTGGTACCTATTTCTAGCCTAAAAGATGGAAAAATTAACAAAGAAACACATGTTCACACTTGTAATTTTAAGTACCTATGGACTTTGAACAGTATCGCGATTAAAACCCGCTAACTACACTTGTATAATACCTTAAGACTGACAGACTTTACTTGTACAGACTGCCTGTTGACCTAAAGTCCTGGTTCAGGCAAAAGTGTTACTGAGTTTTTTCGAATTATCAGTAGCAGAACGCAATAGGGTGACCCACTATTACGCGCCACCTCAAAATTCATAACATGGCAAAATGTGGGTGTAATATAACACTTCTGCGTAGCCCTTCGCGGATACAGGCGTGAGTCTATAAAATAATAATATCATAATATTTTCTTGGGTTTACGCGAATGTTACACATTGAAATTAAACTACAGTTTACGGATTTTATCGCGTTATATTGGTTTCACTTGTTATTACATTTAAACCGAATGATCTAGAAACTACATTTTTATTACTAGCCAAAGTTTCGAATTCTTAAAAAAAAACCATCCTTTTTTCAATAGGGAAGATGGTTGGAATGTTCCTCCAGCTTGGGACCCTGTTATCAGGCTAATGAAACCCAAGAAGGACAAAGTCACCAGAAGACATCAAGACACAGTGAGCACATTCTGCGTAGATAGTAACACCAATAGTTGAAAAATGTTCGGGTAATTTGAGATAACTTTTAAATTAAAGACAAACATGAATCCTGTAAAGAATTCGAAACGTTGGCTAGTAATAAAAATGTAGTTTCTAGATCATTCGGTTTAAATGTAATAACAAGTGAAACCAATATAACGCGATAAAATGCGTAAACTGTAGTTAAATTTCAATAATAATATCAATAAAAATAATACATTTATGTGCTCTTCTGTCGAAAGGATGCTCTCAGTAGAATATAATTTACTGTTAGCATTATGTTGTTAATTCTACATGCATTATAGCGTTATCCGAGTTGCAAATAAGACCTTCGCTTCGCCATCTGGATAAACGAGAAAGCGGGCCATTTTTATGCAATTTTATATTGAAAAATAGAATTGTAATGATTGCTTTAAAACATAACTTTGGACATACCTGGCGAATTTGACGTCAATAATTTGAGTGAAATGTTCTTTTTCTTTATCGATGATAAATTATAACAATACAGAAAATAAAACTACAAAACTGCAGCTTGCTGCGAAATATGTACATACGACCAGAGTAACTGAAGATGAACCAAGCACTCCTTTTACTAAGAAGAAAGACTGAAGAATGCTTCGACGTTTTATCTTCTGCAACCGAACTCTGATGAAAATGTTTAAGCTCAACTCAATCAGCCTATCTATCGCCGTTCACTACTGGACCTAGGCCCCTCTCAACATACTGCCACAGTACATGGTCTATGCTCATACATAAATGAAATACAAAATGAATAAAATCCAAAAACCAATACCAATTTTCCGTCTGAGTGTACCCAATGCGCGCAATTTTTATGCCTTATGATCGAATTTATTTAACAACATAATAAAATGAAATCCCCTAGATAAATGCCGAAAACTGTGAAATATTGAGCGCAATAATTTTATCTTCGTATTTGCATAGCCTTTCATATTTTTCACATAGGGTTAATTTTTTTACGAGTTGAAATATAAAGGATAATAATGGAAGGCTTGATTGCGATTATTCTTTAGGTGATCACTCCTCAAAGTGCATACGCGAATAGTAATAGTTTTCGCTGCAACAGATAATAAGACAAAATACTAAAATTCAAGCATGCGCAAGTAAATAAGTACCTACTTTTAAATTTGCGCAAATTCAGCATATATTCATATTTATTTCATTTGTCTGTGTATTATTTACACAGGTAAAGTAAACCCACAGGACAAATAATAATCTGCATATCACATTGGTCCTAGGAAGGAACCGAACCTTTTTTTTTTTTTATATATTAAGATAATGTTTTTAATAGATGTAATGGCAGATTTATTGGTAGTTACATTCTCTAACACTCAACCATAGGGTGATGCAGAGATTGTCAAATACAATTATCATTCAAGAATTCAATATATTGCTTGTGTATCCTACTAATATTATAAATGCGAAAGTTTGTGAAGATGTATGTATGGATGTTTGTTACTCTTTCACGCAAAAACTACTGAATGGATTTGGATGAAACTTTACAGTAATATAGTTTATACATCAGAATAACGTATAGGCTACAATTTATAAAGATTTTATGTAATGTTGCCATAATATAAGGAAAATTATCAATGAAGTCAGTAAAAATCCTGAGCTCTGAAACCTATATTCGCGTGCGTTGCCTAAACCGTTGAAGTTACATGAAGATAATGTACTGTGATATTGTTTATCTTAAAAAGTTCTTAATAAAAGTCCGCGGCAGCATATACCTACCTTTTATGTAGAAGCCAATATATACTAAAAAGTGGTACGTAAAAATAATTAAATTTGATACTTTTTTACAATGCTCATTCTAGAGTAGTTATCAAATTGTTTTCAAAACTGATAAATTTATTGTCTTCAGTATTTAATGTAGATGAACGTTGTCTTTTACAGTAAGTAGTTTGGGTGAATAGTTTAAAAGTTATCATGATATAATTGACCTATGCGCAGCGTTATTAAAAGCGCTTACTATGAGTTGGCGCGCTTAAGCGCAGCGGGGCGGAGGAGGCGGTCTGATTATGTACTTTGTGGTAATGTTTTCAGTTTTTATTTTTGCTGCTATTCTCTTCAGTAGGTATGTAAGCTCTTCAATAACTTTAATATTATACTTACATACTAATCTTTACCTGAAGTTTGACGACTCATCATTGTCCCTGTGCCCTGGTCCCAATTTATTTGGGGTCGTCGTTTGTGATGAAATTTGATATGGATAGTCTGAAACCTGGGGAAGTACAAAGGCTACTCTTTATTAAAACTTCATGCGGGCGAAGCCGCGGGCGAAAGCTAGTCTATCTATATATCTTCGAGTCCAGACGCTGCCAGTTCTCTGAACAAGCATAGTTCATACCAGCAGAACTTATGGTAATAGGTACTACATTATTCACAGCTATAAATATAACATTACGATACAATTTAAAACTTGCCTACACTAGACATGTTTAAACAGTTCTAAAATACTTTTATAGCTTTGGCTTCGGTGTAAAAACTTTGAGCAAGTCACACTTTTTTATCTCCAAACTTGAGATTTTATTGCAGATTATCGACACATTTAAGACTATCCGGCATTGTAAGGACTTGGGGAGAATTATATAAATGAACAGAAATATAACTTTTAGATTCTCTCAAGAGTTGAAAATCAGCGTCAACCTTTAGCCTGAAACATGCTGAACTCTGTCATGTTCTATCACTACATACTTTTGTTTTTCTTTTTTTATGTATTGCTTCTTTTCTTGTTAAAGTATACATTTTCAACTAATTTTTGTTTTTTCGGAATAAATATTTATTTATTCCGAAAAATGGTGGTGTTCAGATTTAATAATATTTCGTCATCATCATTATGTCAGCCTAGAGACGTCCACTGCTGGACATAGGGGAGGCCTATTCAAGGTTCTCCACACAGACAGACCTTGAGCCGCCCGCATGCAACCGCTTCCCGCAATCTAAACTAGATGGTCGGTCCACATTATGGGAGGCCTAACGACTACCTGCTGCGTCCGGCACATGGTCGCCACTCTAGGACCCGTCATACAATCCTTGAAATTATTGGGTTTAAGTTTAGTTTTGCTTAGAGCAGAAATTCCGTCCAAAAGTATGTCAGGAAGTAAAGATCTGGTCTGCTTGGAAGAAAGATCAGTCGTCTAACAAAATACCTACTTAAAGTTAAAAGAGACAGCCAGGTAATGAAGAGTTTAGTACTTTGCTTGCTCGCTAAGCCAGAGTTCGTAGGTTCGGTTCTTTCCCCCCCGTGGGATCTCCACCTTGTCGTGGTGGGGGGGCTCAGCAACCGTGGATTGGTCAACCGCGGTGAAGCTAAGAGGGATCCAGGAGGGGACGCTCCGCGTGGGCTTGGAGGGGCCTGCGCAGGATGCGTCCAACGGTGCGGGTGCGGGGGACAGTTCTGTCTGTCCCTCGCAGTCGGGTGCGGTCGCGGGAGGAGAGGCGTGTCGGTGTTGCGTTGCCGCGCGCCCTATCTCCCGCGACCAAATGGGGGCGCACCATTCGATGCGTCGCGGTGGGGCCGCAGAGGAAGAGGAGATGCGGTGTTGCGTTGCCGTCCTCCCTATCCTATGCGGCCGCTGGGCGTTTTGGCGGCGGAGTCCAACACCTTAATCCGTCGCCAAGGGGGCTTTGTTCGGGGCCCGCCTGACCATCTGGCGGGCCAATACCCGTCGGAGGGTGGCGACAAGTGCTTTGGTGATGCCCCACCCTCCGACACACGGGTACATGGCGGAAGTCGAGGTGGTTTTTAGTGGAAACACCACATACTCCGGCTCTTATTTCCCCCAAGAGTCGGAGATCCGAAGGGATTTTCCACCTCGTAAAACAAAAAAAAAAAAGAAAGGTTCGGTTCCTTCCTAGGACCAATGTTATATGCAGATTATTATTTGTCCTGTGGGTTTACTTTACCTGTGTAAATAATACACAGACAAATGAAATAAATATGAATATATGCTGAATTTGCGCAAATTCAGCATATATTCATATTTATTTCATCGAACCTTTCTTTTTTTTTTTGTTTTACGAGGTGGAAAATCCCTTCGGATCTCCGACTCTTGGGGGAAATAAGAGCCGGAGTATGTGGTGTTTCCACTAAAAACCACCTCGACTTCCGCCATGTACCCGTGTGTCGGAGGGTGGGGCATCACCAAAGCACTCGTCGCCACCCTCCGACGGGTATTGGGGGAAAGAATTCCCACGGGGGGGAAAGAACCGAACCTACGAACTCTGGCTTAGCGAGCAAGCAAAGTACTAAACTCTTCATTAATTGGCTGTCTCTTTTAACTTTAAGTAGGTATTTTGTTAGATGACTGATCTTTCTTCCAAGCAGACCAGATCTTTACTTCCTGACATACTTTTGGACGGAATTTCTGCTCTAAGCAAAACTAAAGTTAAACCCAATAATTTCAAGGATTGTATGACGGGTCCTAGAGTGGCGACCATGTGCCGGACGCAGCAGGTAGTCGTTAGGCCTCCCATAATGTGGACCGACCATCTAGTTTAGATTGCGGGAAGCGGTTGCATGCGGGCGGCTCAAGGTCTGTCTGTGTGGAGAACCTTGAATAGGCCTCCCCTATGTCCAGCAGTGGACGTCTCTAGGCTGACATAATGATGATGACGAAATATTATTAAATCTGAACACCACCATTTTTCGGAATAAATAAATATTTATTCCGAAAAAACAAAAATTAGTTGAAAATGTATACTTTAACAAGAAAAGAAGCAATACATAAAAAAAGAAAAACAAAAGTATGTAGTGATAGAACATGACAGAGTTCAGCATGTTTCAGGCTAAAGGTTGACGCTGATTTTCAACTCTTGAGAGAATCTAAAAGTTGTATTTCTGTTCATTTATATAATTCTCCCCAAGTCCTAACAATGCCGGATAGTCTTAAATGTGTCGATAATCTGCAATAAAATCTCAAGTTTGGAGATAAAAAAGTGTGACTTGCTCAAAGTTTTTACACCGAAGCCAAAGCTATAAAAGTATTTTAGAACTGTTTAAACATGTCTAGTGTAGGCAAGTTTTAAATTGTATCGTAATGTTATATTTATAGCTGTGAATAATGTAGTACCTATTACCATAAGTTCTGCTGGTATGAACTATGCTTGTTCAGAGAACTGGCAGCGTCTGGACTCGAAGATATATAGATAGACTAGCTTTCGCCCGCGGCTTCGCCCGCATGAAGTTTTAATAAAGAGTAGCCTTTGTACTTCCCCAGGTTTCAGACTATCCATATCAAATTTCATCACAAACGACGACCCCAAATAAATTGGGACCAGGGCACAGGGACAATGATGAGTCGTCAAACTTCAGGTAAAGATTAGTATGTAAGTATAATATTAAAGTTATTGAAGAGCTTACATACCTACTGAAGAGAATAGCAGCAAAAATAAAAACTGAAAACATTACCACAAAGTACATAATCAGACCGCCTCCTCCGCCCCGCTGCGCTTAAGCGCGCCAACTCATAGTAAGCGCTTTTAATAACGCTGCGCATAGGTCAATTATATCATGATAACTTTTAAACTATTCACCCAAACTACTTACTGTAAAAGACAACGTTCATCTACATTAAATACTGAAGACAATAAATTTATCAGTTTTGAAAACAATTTGATAACTACTCTAGAATGAGCATTGTAAAAAAGTATCAAATTTAATTATTTTTACGTACCACTTTTTAGTATATATTGGCTTCTACATAAAAGGTAGGTATATGCTGCCGCGGATTTTTATTAAGAACTTTTTAAGATAAACAATATCACAGTACATTATCTTCATGTAACTTCAACGGTTTAGGCAACGCACGCGAAGATAGGTTTCAGAGCTCAGGATTTTTACTGACTTCATTGATAATTTTCCTTATATTATGGCAACATTACATAAAATCTTTATAAATTGTAGCCTATACGTTATTCTGATGTATAAACTATATTACTGTAAAGTTTCATCCAAATCCGTTCAGTAGTTTTTGCGTGAAAGAGTAACAAACATCCATACATACATCTTCACAAACTTTCGCATTTATAATATTAGTAGGATAGGATACACAAGCAATATATTGAATTCTTGAATGATAATTGTATTTGACAATCTCTGCATCACCCTATGGTTGAATGTTAGAGAATGTAACTACCAATAAATCTGCCATTACATCTATTAAAAACATTATCTTAATATATAAAAAAAAAAAGAAAGGTTCGGTTCTTTCCTAGGACCAATGTGATATGCAGATTATTATTTGTCCTGTGGGTTTACTTTACCTGTGTAAATAATACACAGACAAATGAAATAAATATGAATATATGCTGAATTTGCGCAAATTTAAAAGTAGGTACTTATTTACTTGCGCATGCTTGAATTTTAGTATTTTGTCTTATTATCTGTTGCAGCGAAAACTATTAATATTCGCGTATGCACTTTGAGGAGTGATCAAAATTCATGGCGAAATGTGGGAGTAATATTACACCTCTGTCTACCCCTTCGGGGATAGGTACAGGCATGAGTCTATAAAATAAAATATTTTACTTATCGCGGTAAGATCAGCTAAATAACCTTGTATGAAGTTATACTTGATTTTAATAGGTGTCCCTGAGAGGTTACATTCTGGCAGGAACACTTGTCACAGATAAGCTACACCGTTCACCTTGACAATCATCATAGGTACACATCATATAAAGTTTTATCCTGCGCAGGAATCGTACTCAGTCAGGATCACTGACAACTAGATTAACCGACAGTTTCGTCAGAGCGATGGTTGCTTCGGGTAATACCGTCATGTATGTATGTCTATATGTAACTGTGATTAAATAAGTGACAAATAGTGTTTAGTAGATCATCACGGTCGTTCCTAGCGTTATCCCGGTTGCATCCAAGACTCACTCCTTGGAACCCGGGCTCCACTTACTAGTCTAACCAGATATGACAGAGGTCAGCATATTAGTTCCTATTTTTCTTTCGTTTTTAATTTTCTTGAAAGCCTTTACCACTGTTCACCATATGCGGGAAGTGTAGTGTGGTATAGTTTTCTAGAAGATTCTAGGAATATGGCCACTCTGACTAATAATCCACCCGGTATGACCGACAGAAGTCTCAAAACATTTGACCGGGAATGATGTCCAGGTAAGTCATTATAAATACAAGGTTTCCAAGTCGTTTGGCGTTACACATTGGCAATTTTAAAGAATGTATATGATAATATTATAAGCCTGAAATTAATAAAAAAGGAAGGTTATTCGAATTGACCATTGCTTTCTTTAGGTTGGATATTCTGTATTTAAACTGAAATTTCAAATGAATTTATTCACTAAGCTTTCAAACATTTCAGTACTCTATATGAAAAACCTATGCGTTATACAAATTAATGTTACAGTCATAGATAAAGAAGATAATAAGAAACGAAGATTATCATTAAATTTGTATGTCTGTATTAATTTTATATTTATATCTGCATTATTTTTGTGAAATTACATTTAAATTTTTAATACTTTTGAAACAATTTAAGTATTGAATAAAATTGTAATAACACAACTGACATAGACTGACCGTAATTTAATTTAATTTATTTATTTATTTTCATTTAATTTAATTCTCAGTTTAATTTTAATTAATTTATTTACAAAATTGTGAACTGTGTAACGAAATTATATAAGTAGAGAATAACGTTTCAGCCGTGTAAGCGTAGTATATAATTATTAGTTTATATATGCGAACAATGTAATCACCGTGCACAATATGACATTATGTATGATGTGTCAGTACTGACAGATATACGCACATGCGCACTCACTACATACACTACATACACACTTTCGAAAGGGATATCAGTAGGGATTTATATGTAGGATAAATGAACAATCCCAATTTTGCCATGTGGCCTGTCAGATAAGGGACCTTTGAATCATTTATAAAAATTTATACGCCATATTATGTCGTATTCCATTCATTATATTTACTTAAACATATAACAATGTAGCTATGAAACAAATAGAACGTTCAAATGAGCCATAAAATATAGAGAAGATTTATTTAAGTTATACATCATTATAATGATATTTCCAGTTCTTATACTGTACTTACTTAAATTTTTAATGGACAGTTTCTATATGAATAATTATATTCTAAGCATGTAATGTAAAACTTAACTACAAACATTTCATATAGGTACTTGTTAAATAGCTTTATTTAATCCTGCTGTCTAAATTAATTGGGAAGTGCGAAAACCAGCCTTGCAATATAAACGCAACATTCACTGACGCAGTTGCCATATTTTCATCCCCGTATTTACATATATGTACAACCAAACAAGTTGGCGCTGAACCAATTTGAAGAAAAAATCCTTGGCTAGCTCATAGAGTCGAGGCACACTAGAAACTGGTTTTGTATACGAGTGTCAATGTGCGTGTAAAGTAGCACTGGTAGCGACGATGTCTTGCTGAGCGATTCTCACCCTTATGGTGGTTGAGCGGGAAGCTGTTCGACTGTACATTCTTATTTGTATTTGATTTTGGAGAAGAAAATAAAAAGTTTCTTACTTTTCTTTAATTCTAACAAAATATGCACTAAATTGCGACGTTGCCATTCATACTATGAAATGGCTCTTAAACTAGTAAACTAGCAGTTATATGTATAGCGCGTCACACAAGTCAGACGCATCCATTTTTGTCCTTCCCGTGTCGACTGTAAATGCGCGGCATAAGTGTCGTTGAAATGGCAGTCTCTCACTAATTGGAGCTATTCATTACTCTGTGGAATCCTTTGCAAGTACTGAGGACGACAGCCTACCTATAGAGTCAAGCGATAAGCGCTTTATTGGTCAGCTTGTTTAAAAGTAAACAAATCTGAGGTGTAGACCAGTGGCATTCAATCAGCGCTATCGCTATTCACTAGCCGGTTTCAATATTAGATCTGTACATGGATACTAGAGATATATGTATATCTGACATATTATACAAAAATAATAAATAAGTATTACGTAGGTATGGAACTTATGCCAATAATTTTTTTCTAGTAGCCAAACTGATGCGTTATTCATATGATCAAATTATTGGTATACACACATCAACAAAGTCTAGGGATATTTTATATTTCATCAAATATCTAAAAATCTATGAAGAATTTTCTGATACAGTAAATAGAAGCATCATAGATTATTTTAAGGTCTTTAATAAAAATAAAAAACATTTCGTGTTTTTTTTTGTTTTAAATAAAAAAATTATTTTTTTTAATCATCATGGAAAATTAGTATGATAACAACAAACATTTCTTCTTAAAAAACTATTAATTTTAATAAAAATGGAAAAAATCTTGTAAAATCTAATCATTAATAATCAGTGTTGCCACCTCTTACATTGATTACACATCGACATCGATTGTTAATACTTTAAATTAAATTGTCAATGTCTTGCTGCGGTATGAGGTCCCATGTCCTTTGCAAGTGTTCGTAAAGTTGTTGTTCAGTCGTCAAATTTGGTGGAAAATCTCTCAAAGCTTTTCGTTGTAACATGTCCCAGGCATGCTCGATAGGATTTAAGTCGGGCGACTGTGCAGGCCAATCCAAAACTTGAATATCGTGCTCTCGGAGAGCGGTCGATACCAGCCGCGCCGTATGGCAAGGAGCATTATCGTGCATGAGTAGAAATTCATGGCCTATTTGAGTTCTGTGTGGGACAATAACGGGCTCTACTACCTCCTCGTGGTATTTTTGTGCAGTCATGCTGCCTTGGATCCAAACGAGTTGGGTTCGTCCGCCAAGACGAATTCCTGCCCACACCATGATTGTCCCGCCTTGGTATGGGTGGACCTCCTGAGGGTGCCGTAGACGGCTAACTCTCCCTGGAGCTCTCCAAACGCGTGTTCTTCGTGAATCCGGGTGAAACCCAAACCGGGACTCATCGGTGAACAGCACCAAAGACCATTGTTCGTCACTCCATGGTAAATGCTCCCGAGCCCACGAAAGCCGCCGACCGCGATTGCCACGTCGCAATGCTGGAACACGCAATGGTCTTCGAGCATGAAGATCAACTTCATGTAACCTTCTTCGCACGGTTTGGTCGCTTACCAGCAGCTGGTGGTCCTCCTGGAGCCTTTGCACTAGTTGCAGCGCTGTGATATTGGGTTGTCTTCTGGCGGTCATTTGGAGAAATCGATCCTGTCTCTGCGTAGTAACACGATATCTACCTGTGTGCTGTTCGGCCACATCTCCAGTACTGCGATAACGTGACCACAACCTTGATATCACATTTTGACTGGTATGTAGGGCCTCAGCAACGACGCGTTGAATTGCACCATTTTCTAACATGCCCACGGCTCGTAACATTTCATCTCGACTCAAATGACGACGTGACATGACTTTTAAAGTTCGTACGTCACGTTAAATTAAAAAAGAAAAACAATTAAAAACCCTTTTCATTAATAATTATAATAAAACAGTTTTAACTTTCTTTAATGTAACGAATTACTAGCAAATTTGCCGCCATATTTTGTTTATTATTTTGTTTTTTTTCTTTCCATGTTCAAATTTTGAAAATAGAATAAAAGAGGTTTTAATCTGTATATAAACTTTTTGTGGAAACTAACAAGGTTCTAAACTATAAACTCGTAAATAATTTAGGATTAAGATATCCCTAGACTTTGTTGATGTGTGTATAAACTATATCCTAGCGCATGAGAAGTCTAAAAAAATATTGACGATCCTTGCCAACTCGAAACTTAAATTCACTTTTTCTCATCACCTCTTGCGACTTACAGCTCATGTACAGCAACAGATTTAATTTTATATTTTGGTATTACTGCAGGCTGAATTAACGACATTACGATAGGTAAATTTGGCTTTGACCAAGGATAAGAATTCCAAAAAATAACCTCTCTACTCTAAAGCGCTTCAGGCAACTTAAAACCCAACCGCACTTTGAACCAGACATGAAAGTTTTTTATGAAGTCACATTGAAATGATAACGAATCACACGCTATGGAGCTTTGTAGGAAAAGATATGCAGTAAGGCCTCAAAGGCTCTATCACTCAATTTTCTATGTGTGATAACGTCTGTTTAGATGTGTGGGTCTTTTGTTTTAATCTGATGATCATGTACGTAGGCTGAATGTATGTGATCATAACTCATTGTAATTTTGCTAGATAATGTGCTGTAGAAATTGTGCTGTGTTCTGTCTCAGAGATTGTGTGTTGCGTTCCTAATGTGTTAGTGTTCTAAATGGTGTGTAAGTTTGCGTCTGGTTAAGTACATTTGAGAAACGATTATCATTTGGTTATGACTATTTACTGCTACATAAATTCAATGGTTCAAGGTTATAAGCGCACCAATGGAAACTTCTATGTCTTGAGTTACTTCAAATAGAAAACAAATACCTATGACGTCTGCCTAGCAATCACATATGTTAATAATGTTAACGACTGACGATTTATTATTAATTTATCATCTTTTCAATTGCATAGGGTTCCCACCAAGAACTTAGGGTCCCAAGCCAACCTCACCTGCAAGTGGTGCACCTGCCGATCAACGAACGAGGCTCTGGCAAACAAAATGTCCCAATAAGCGGCAATAGGCTCGCCACCTATTACGTGGGATCAAAACACTGGCGAAAAGTGGGCGTTTAATATGCCTCTGCCTACCCCTTCGGGGAAACAGGCGTGAGTCTATGTAGTTCGACCAGATTTTTACTACTTTGCAATGGTTTCTAATCTAAATGCTATGGTTAGTTTAAGGATTATATTTTTATAGAATAATGGCAGCCATCGAGCTATGGTTAGCCTGATAGCAAACGGCTATGTGTCTATATCCCTGTGGTGGCTATAACTTCGAAAAAGAGAATGGCTTATGGTCGAACTAAAGCTTAAAAAAAACTTTTTTAAGTAAACAGTTTGTAAGCAACTATACTCGAGGTTGTTTGTTCCTTAAGTTGTGTATCATTCATAAGAAACAAGACTACCTCACTGTTAGCCGAATATATCCCCGCCATATAAAAGTTAGTTTATCCCACACATAGAAAATGTAATATACTTTTTGTGAGCTTTTTTAGGGTTCCGTAGTCCACAAGGAACCCTTATATGTAGTTTCGTCATGTCCGTCCGTCTGTCCATCCGCAGCCTAGCTCAAAGACGCCTGGAGCTAGAAAGCTGATATTTGACATGAATATAGACATAAGATATTGCAACAAAACTCTAGAATAAAATTTAGGAAAATATTTTTTTAAGGATATCTCCCCTACATATATAGTGAGGCTGAATTTTTTTTTGGTTGAGTACCCTATCATGTGGGGTATCATTGGATAGGTTTTAAAAAAATATTATTAGCTTGCTCAAATTATTTTTCGATCAAGTGATTGGTTTGTCAAATATCAAGCTTTAAAGTGAAAAAAATTGTTAGACTCAAGTGTCCCCCCCTCCCTCTGCCGGCTAAACTATTAATTTGGAAGAGGTGAAAAAAAATCACAAATGTAGTACATATAACGAATTTAAAAGGAAAACTATCACAGCTAAGTAGATATCACTAGTTTACGAGTAATCGTCGGTTAACTTATAAATACCTATTTCTGTGAGTTTACATTGGGCAAGCCAGCGCGGGCTTGATCTTAAAGATATACGTACTTTGGTATGTACCTAATACACTACGGTACTACGTATGTATAGTAGTAGTATATCTTGGAAACTACATTTTATGTTTACAATACATAACTGGATACATACCTAGTATTTTTCTAAACAAAACTTAGGTTCTTATAATAGTGTTATTAAAATTATTTTTTCAGCAAAATAAACAGTCGGATTTGTTGTACATTGTACCCTTTGCAGCAAGTCATTATGGGCAACTACGGAACCCTACATTGCGCGTGGCCCGACACGCACTTGTCCGGTTTTTTAATTACAATCCATCTCTATGACGTTATGTTTGGGATTCAATTTAAAAAGTGACGTAAATGCTAACGTTTTTCATTAAACAGTAGGTTTGGTATTGGTGCTATATATGTCGCAGGTATTGATCCAAACACGTGATATTATAATTTCACTAGTGACATTATAATTACACAGATTATAGTCAATTTTTTGTTTTACTTACAATTTAACGGGCTAGTTTCAGTGCCATTATTAATTTCAATAGACCGATACAGTGAAATTGTAAGGCGTATTGTAAGTGATATTTTGACAATAACACCGATTTAAGAAATCCGTTAGATTATCAGAGCGATTACCGATTGGCCCGTTTTCGTTACCAGCTGTATTAAACATAGAGCTAGGAAATAAGAGACTGGTTTTTGAAAACCAACCACCTTAATAGGTTATGTTAGGTTTTCTTATGACTTTGAACAAAAATATAGGAGCCCTGCGTAGAGCTCCGTCAACTTAGCCTCATAAATATCGCCAAAGTTCTGATTTTTCGTTTTATCAGATTGGTTACTGTAGTGCATTCGTTGTGACTGATTAAGTCAATTAACCTATCAGAACACGCGGGCTCCCACCACAAACTTAACTCATAATAAATCTAGGTTTCTTATAATATCACTATTGCGGACCTAGATTTATTACAATATCACTATTGCGGCTTAGTGAAATTACAATATCACTGAAAAGAGCCCGTGAAATTATACGAATCGGTCGTTATTGATTATAATCTGTGTAACTATAATGTCACTAGTGAAATTATAACATCACGTTTTTTCATTTTCACGCTAAATACCTGCGACATATATATACATACATACATACATAGACTCACGCCTGTTTCCCGAAAGGGGTGTGTAGATACTGCGGAACGCCATTTGCAACGATCCTGACATATCTCTCTTGCTTCATTCACTCCCATCAAATTCCTCATGCATGCTCTCCTGTTAAGGCTACTTTCTAACCTTTCCTGTTATAAGGATGTCTCCAATCTGGTCAGAGAACGTCCGTCTACGTCTTTCCCTTCGTTCTTTTCCATTGACACAATATAACTGCGACAAATATACAAATAATGGTTTTGTATTAAGAATTAAAAGTGTCACTGCCCCATTTCATTCCGTGGGTGTCGTGAAGGGCGGCTGAGGAAAATACACAAAGCAAATAGTAGTTTTGGAAAGAGATAATAACTCAGCAACAAATCCTATGCCAATGTCTAGCTAGCGTGGTGTAGTAGGCCAAAACATGCCATTCAATCGCAATGCTTTTAGATACAAATTAGGACAAGCGTATGTCCAGCGGCGGGCAGTAAAGAAAGCTCATATTTACCTATATCAAAGTTCATCACAACCAGACATCAGAAGGAATTTACAGAATCTTCAAAACATGTCGTATTTTTCATCGGAAACCTTTATTATTACTATGCAGTATGAATACACCATCGACTTGAAATGACTTTTACAACCTAGAGCTGTCCCGGTCGTAGTCTGACTTGTATTCACGTTATAATAATTTAAGATATTGAATTAAATTGGCAGGAATTCTCTAACGGCTATTAAGCCCACTGCAACCATGATTATCGCGTTGATGATGATACCAACACTCTATTTTAATTCACACATTCTCTCCTTCACACGTCCATACTCACTGAATTTTATTGAAGAACTGACATCAATTTAGCAATACTTCTGAAATCGGTTATTTGATCGCAAACCTAGTTATTTAAATAAAGAATCAGAAAAAAAGATCAGTACCCTTGATTCTAGCAGCTAATAATCTGGACGCAACCACATTTATTAGTGGGTTAGCCATATATTTGATACGATATTTATTTTTATAGCTACAGATCATTCGCTCGGCTGAAAAGTGCGGGGGTGTGTAGGGTCATAAAAATACGGAGATACGGGGTCAAGGCTACAGTTATTTTTATTGGCCACGTAAGTACTATCTTGGACATGATTTTAAGACGCCCGCTTAAGTGTGGTACAAGCGGTTATTAGGAGAGCTGTCTAATTTAACAGCTTTTGCTCAGTTTTGCCGAGTTGTTTTATTAGTGAAAGTTTGTTGACGTCTGTGTTGAGGCTTATGTGAAACTGTGGTGTATCTTTCATTTCGGCAGACATGTTCTGGGTTTATTTGATAAGGGGTGAGCGTATTGCTTATTGCTATTTCTCTTTCAAACACCTACGAGATATAGTTAAGAACGTATACACTAATAGAGTGAAAACTAAAACTCGTTCTTTGTCAGTAAAGTTTTATTACTGATAAAAACCAAGATGCAATTAACCTCGCTACCAATGGAGACACGCAAACAACGTGGTCACAGAAGAAAACCTCCGATGGGCCATTGATAGCTTCCACCCCTTCAAAGCAGCCGGACTGGATGGCATCTTCCCAGGGTTATTACAATGGGGAGGGAAACCTGTCCTTAAAAGAGTCCTGGCAATCATGAGGGCTAGCCTGGCCCTCAGATATGTACCGAAGAGATGGAGGGAAGTCAAACTAATCTTCATACCAAAACCAGGCAAAACAGACTATACCCATGCAAAGTGCTTTAGACCAATAAGCCTGACCTCCTTCATGCTTAAAGCCTTGGAAAGGCTTTGCGAGAGGGAACTAAGAAGTGGGCCTCTTAAGCACCTACCCTTACATGCCAACCAACATGTATACAGCTCAGGAAAATCGACGGAATCGGCCTTACATCAGGTCGTGAACCAGATAAAAGCTGCTATACAACAAAAAAACATCTGCCTGGGCACCTTCATCGACATAGTAGGAGCCTTCGACAAGACAAACTTTTCCAGCATAAGCAACGCCCTAACCAGGCATGGTGTGGATCAGATGCTCATACAGTGGATCCAAAACATGCTCAACAAAAGGGTAGTGCGCCTGCAAGGCGACACTCAGACAGCCTTGATAACTAAAGGATGCCCGCAAAGAGGTGTACTCTCCCCGCTATTGTGGTCTCTTAGTCATCAATGAACTCATAGACAAACTCAACGCGAGGTACTTCTTTACAATAGGTTATAAAAAAAATAAAATAAAATAAAAATAAAAATTGTTTATTTCGATCACATAGTGCATTTACAACATTTAAATCGGAGACCGCCTTTTAAGCAAAGCATTGCTTGTGTTAGGTGGCTCCGCTCTTCCACTTAATCATTAAAACTTACATTATGCAATTGAATGAAACAAGAATTACAATTCTGGAATATAGCAAAATTAAAAATAAAATAATAATAATAGAAATAACAAAAAAATTAAATTTGATGAAAATTTGGGTAGTTATATTTTAGGGTCGTGCTTTTGTGTGTTGTGTAGTGTATGTGTAAATGAGCGTGTTTGGGTGTGTTTGTTGCTGGTGCTGGTGCGAATTTTATGCAGTTTGTTTGTTTTATTATAAGCGTGAATATAATGTGTTAGCCCTACGACGTTGTCTTGGGTTCGGAAGAGAGAAAGTACTACTGCATCCACTAACTATCATAATATGCACTGAATAATAAAAGCTACGAAATCAATTTAATTTATGACAATGTTGATATTAGAGACTCAATTTCATCGTAGCCTTTAGTCTGAAGCCATTCAGTCAAAACGTTTTTGCAGTCTCGGAGATTCAAAGAGTATATGTCTAGTTCCTTATTTACTAAGTTATATAGGTAAGCAGATTGTCTCGCGTACTGTTTTTTAGCAAAAGATGATCTTACTGTAACTGTTGGTGCGACTGTGTATTTCCTTCTGTTGCTAGTCTTGTTGGGATCATATGGGAGGGCTTTGTGCATTCTAAGGATTATTTGTAGGAGATAAAGTTTCCTTACAGATAGGAGATTACATTGTTGATAGAGAATTTGTGTCGAGAATCTATAGGGCTTAAAGTGCATAACCTTAAGTAGCGATCTCTGTGATCTTTCAAGTTCTAGAAACTTTATTTTTGTTGTCCCGCCCCAGCACGGTAAACAATATGTAAGTATAGATTGGACCAGACTGACATAGATTTGTTGTAATAGACTGTTTGAAGCGATATGTCGAAGTGTTTTGAATACCCAGATCATTTTCCTAACTCTTTTCATTATCAATTCGGTTTGCATGTGCCATGAGAGTCGCTGATCTATCATTGGTTATGCAGATGATCTAACCATACTCACCTCAGGTAAGGTTACCAGTACAGTGTACGACCTAACCCAACAAGCCCTACGCATAGTAGAGTGGTGGTGCAATGAGTACGAATTATCTGTAAACCCGACCAAGACCGAACTTGTTATGTTCACACACAAACGCGCTTTGGGTACTTACCGATTGCCCAGGTTATTTGATACAGAGCTTAAGCTGTCTACCGAGGTCAAGTACCTGGGTGTCACTCTCGACAGCAAATTGACATGGAACAGCCACATGGAAAATAAGCTCAATAAAGCCAGCATCATCTTCTGGCAGTGCAAGAAGATGATAGGTAAACGGTGGGGCCTATCCCCCAAAATTGTCTTATGGCTCTATAAGACAATAATACGTCCGATGGTAAGCTACGGCGCAGTAGTGTGGTGGCCTCGGACCAACCTAATAACGGCCGCCAACAAGCTTCAAAGGCTTCAAAGACTTGCATGTCTAGCGGCCACGGGCTGTATGAAAACAACGCCAACGGCGGCACTTGAAGTGTTGCTGGACCTGCCTCCATTGCACCTGTTCATACAACAGGAAGCAACGATGTCGGCAGTCCGGCTAAGAGCTCCGAAGCTCTGGCAAGACACTAACACACCGCACACTAACAACTTAAATACACTTTTTAAAGAAGTTCCTATCACACAAGTCATTGGCGACCGTATACCGAAACAATTTGTTTTCGACAAGAAATACAAAATCCAACTGTACGAGGACCTACACGAAGGAACAGTTAACCACAACGAGCCCACGATCTTCACAGATTGGTCTAAAACGGATACAGGTACGGGTTCAGGAGTATTCTCCGAGGAGCTAAACATCAAAATCGCAGCACCGCTGGGAGCCTGCAACACGGTCTACCAGGCCGAATGTTTTGGACTAATACTAGCTCCCACAGCAATCATGGCACGTGAGGTAAGGGAACGATCCATTAGGATCCTCTCAGATAGTAAGGCTGTCCTCTCAGCCCTCAAAAGCCATACTATCACCTCGGCACTCACGCTTGAATGCCACCAGAAACTAACAGAGGTAGGTAAATAAAACAAATTAACACTGCAATGGATCAAGGGCCACAGTGGCTCAAGAGGAATGACGCAGCCGTCGTACTTGCCAGAAGAGGGGCCACTTTAGAGGTGGTGGGACCCGAGCCCATTATTCCCCTCCCTTCTGGTTTTTATCGCAACCTGGTAAGAAATAGGACCAGGACCAAACACAACCAGTCCTGGATTGGTATTGAAACATGTAGGCAGGCCAAGGAGGCTCTTCCCGCAGTAGACGGTAAGATAGCCAAACAAATCCTCCGGCTGTTCAAACAACAACTACGGACAGTCACGGCCGCCTACACAGGACACGGATTCTTTAATAAAAACCTATTTACTATAGGTATCACCGACAGCCCGCTGTGCAGGGCCTGTATGGCAGCAGACGAGATGGCAGCCTACCTGCTCCTCGACTGCACTGAGGTCGCACAGTACTGGCAGCAACACTTGATGAAAAACAGCACCCTAAGGGCGGCCGTGGGCCACATCAAAAGTCTGCTGGCCTTCCTCGAGGAGCTGGGGTGGCTCGAATGACGACACCATTCCCACCCGCACGCAAATACACGCCAAGACGTGGAGTTGCGGAAACAGCCCGTGCCATCAAGTATCAAGTAAGTAGCTGCCTGTTTACCCGAAGAACGACACAGGCAATTATTTTCCCGACATGGTAACCCACTCAGCTCTACGTAGCAACCAACTGACCACGTTTGAAATTGTATAAATACATATAATAATATATGCAATCAAATTTGGAAGGTTGCAAAGACAGGCATTGTATTGTTCTGGCAGAAATCTCGCCGGTAAGGAGTTCACGTATTATCTATTAACCGCCATAGTCATGTATTAATGATAAGCGAAAGTTAACCTAGGCCTAGGCCATAAGGGAAATGGGATATTTTTGTTTGTAACTATTGTCATTTGCAATCATGACAGTAGCTTTCACAATGTTCAGAAAGATGTTTGGGAATTTACCTATATATCTCAATATCAGTGGTTTTTAAAGCGTGTCTTACAACCATCTAGTTGGCACAAAAGCATAAAATCAAATCATGATAACCAGTCAAACTGCATTATAAATCTACACAAAGAATGCACTATACTAAAGAGTATCTTTTTGGGTTTACGCAAATGTTACACATTGAAATTAAAATACAGTTTACGGATTTTATCGCGATACATTGGTTTCAATAAGTTATTACATCTAAACCGAATGATCTAAAAACTAAATTTTTAATTTATTACTAGCCGACGTTTCGAATTCTTCACAGGATTCATGTTCACGTCAGACTCATTCAGACAGTCTGCTGTAAAATCCGTAAACTGTAGTTTAATTTCAAAATGCACTATATACACAAATACACATTAGTCCAAAATTTTGAATAGACGGTCTCTTATATCCAAGAAATAGTTTCGTCTGCCACTCGGCCACCCTGAAACATTGCAACTACAAGTACGTTAACTCACAGAACAGTGTTTGCTGAGCCATCCAAATGAAGACGGATGAAGTGCGACGTCTTGAAGCCTTGTATTTCAACACAGATCTAAAATGTTCAAATATTTGTACTCTGAATTTGATAGCACGTTGAAATAAGGTTGTTAGCTCAGAACTTTAAAAATTGCTCATTCGTGAATGCAAGCAATATTAATGAACTTGTACGTCAGTTAGTGTACAAAATAAATTTAAAACAATAAAATATAAATTTCTTATCATATAATAAAAAAGCTTTTAAAAATACAATTGCATAAAAAAATAAACCTGTAACCCAGAACAGTAAAAAAGCTCAAATTAAAAATATTTCGCCCGGTAACATAGAACCATCTGATAGTAATATTATAAGTAATTCACTGCGCAAGGGTACAATTCCCTACTACTTTCAGCCTGTGAAGAAAATAAGTAATACAATTTCCTATCCCACAAATTTACTATGCAAGGGTACAATTCCCTACTACTTCCAACCTGTGAAGAAAATAACTAATAAAATTTACCATCCTGTAGGGGTATCAATAGATGTTGTGTGCGAAGAAAGAAATAAACGAAATACTGCAATATATAAAGTTTACTGTGGTACCACATTGAAATATAAATAAACTATAAAGCTACGACCTAACTATGTGGGAGCGGGAAGACGACTGCTGCGCCACACTTACACAATAGCGCGCCTTGTATAAAATTTGTAGCGTCAGCAGCCGCTACAATACTCCCCGCTTTATAAAAAAGAAAAATAACGAAAGTAATATTTAACAATTTAACAATACGAGAGATCAATATAAACATAGGTACAAAAATGAATAACATAAAATGATAACCAGTAACTTCTGCTAGCGCTCGCGAATCGCGTCATATCATATGTATCGAGTTACCGGAGCGCTAGTTCTGAGTATGCAAAGGAACTAAAACACTGTACGCATTCAATATGTGGGACTCTTTATATTTATCTCTACTCTTTATATCTGTCTACAAAACTAAGAATTTATTTTTAGAACTGGTATAAAGTAACTTTTCATTTAAAACACAATATAAATGTACATAACTGCCGTTACTGTCGAACTTTAATTGCTCTTCGTAAGCCGCTTGTACAGAGAGCAAGTCGTACGAAGAAGCAAATACGTTCACCGATTCCGCCAGCGATCTTCGTATTCTGCCCGGGCCGTACTGAGGGATGACAGGGTGCGCAATCCAACACTGAGCGGTATTCATCCTCGCCTCCAAGTGTGATGATCCACTGCGACGCGTGCACTGTACTGTAGAGTGCCACCGCCGATCCCGTGTCAATCCCGTCTTCGAAGTAACGCTGCGTATTATCCATCTTGGTGCGGAATGCTGCCTCGCCACCAAGGTCAATACGCCTTACGCTTATGCCTCGACGTACGCACTGTCCTGCAGAGTGCCGCCGCCGTCGTATGCCGCTCCAGAATTTTCCTGCTGCTCATATTGCCGTGTTCGCTGCTGTCAGCAAATCGTCGTGTACTTTGTTCCAAATTTGGGTCGCACGTGGACACGTCGCACGTGACTCTGATGTTCTCCGCAGTTAGGTCGTAAGCCCTTTCGGTCGTAGTGAAAAGGGCGAGTCGTCTCCCATGAGTTCAGACTATCTCCGTGTCCATGCTGCTTGGCTGCACGCTGTTGCCACGCTGCACATGTGCTTATTTGATTCCGCTGACCATGTGCACGTGCGTCGATGCCGCGTTGCCGAAGCTGAGCCGAAGATTGCGTGTGCGATGTCAGGGGTCACCAATGTAGGGGTATCAATAGATGTTGTGTGCGAAGAAAGAAATAAACGAAATACTGCAATATATAAAGTTTACTGTGGTACCACATTGAAATATAAATAAACTATAAAGCTACGACCTAACTGTGTGGGAGCGGGAAGACGACTGCTGCGCCGCACTTACACAATAGCGCGCCTTGTATAAAATTTGTAGCGTCAGCAGCCGCTACAATCCCACAATTGAAACCCCAGATAAGTATTTTCGTAAGCAATAATAATTCCGGTAATTGTTTTTCAATATTTCACCAAAACATTGCTGGAGCTTTGAACAAAGTGACCACAGGTCTTAGAATTCAAATACCGAAATAAAAATACTACAAGTTACTATTTTATGACTAAAAATGACTTGAGTAAGGCAAACGTTAATAAATTTGTTGAGTGTATTGGTAATATATATTTTTCTGAGGTATATGAAGTCACGCAAGTCAATATTGCATTTGATATTTTTCAAGACTTGTTAATATTATTCTACAAATTATGTTTCCCAGAAATTAAGATTAAGAAAACCAATAAAACTAATAAATTAAAATGGATAACTAAAGGTCTTAAGGTCAGTTGTAAAAATAAAAGAAGATTAAGATTTGTTTATTATAAAAATAGAACACATGACAATAAAATTAAGTTTAAAACGTATTCCAATATTTTAAGAAAATGCATTACTAATTTACAATTTAATAACAATCAAAAGCATATTGCCAATTCTAGCAACAAATGTAAAGCGTCATGGGATGTCGTGAAACGGACTTTGGGTAGTGAGATATCGAAAGAGCATATTGAAAATATCATCAACGGCAACAATACAATAACCAGTTCAGGTGCTGCTATAGCAGATATGTTTAATAACTTTTTTATAGATGTTGCGGATTATAACAAAATCACAAGTAATACTAGTACCTGTTGTCTGATGTCAATTTAAATAATTTTCCTTTTCAAGATGTTAATAGCAGCATATTTATAGAACCCACAAATGAATCAGAAATTTGCAATATAATCAAGTGTTTAAAAAATACAAGATCATCAGGTGACAATTTTAGTCCTGAAGTGATTAAACTTATTACTCCGCATATTGCAAAACCGTTAACGCACATTATAAATTTGTCAATAGAACAAGGTTGTTTTCCAGAACGCTTAAAACTAACCATTGTTAAACTGTTATATAAAAAAGGTACAAAGACTGATATGAGAAATTACCGGCTGATAGCCCTAACGTCAGTATTCTCAAAAATCTTTGAAAAGGTTATGAATAAAGAATACTTTGTTTTCTGAATAAGAATGATGTCTTAACCTTGTTTGGGTTCAGAAAGTCCAAATCAACTCTTTAGCTTAGTCAATATAGTAATCAACAATATTAATAATAATATACCATCTAGTGCCTTGTTCTTAGATTTAAGTAGGGCATTTGATTTTGTAAGCCACAGTATATTGATTTCTAAGTTGGATAAATATGGTATTCGAGGTATAGCTCTAAAATGGCTGAAATCATATTCGAGCAGCAGAAAACAAGTCACGCGAAGAACCAAGTTCAATTATAGCACTTACAATCTGGATATTTTTGCTTCTAAGCCCAGGTTTAATTGTAATGGAGTACCTCAAGGCAGCATCTTGGGGCCCTTGCTGTTTCTACTTTACATTAATGGTTTCCCTGTAGTAGTCCAAAAGCACGATTGTGTGCTATTTGCCGATGATTCTTCCATCATTGTAGTTGATAAAACTTTGACACATTTCAGTTTGAATTAAATAAAACACTTCAAGACATTAACAAATGGTTAAATAATAAAAAATTGATAATAAATGCAGATAAAACTAAACTCATTCACTTTAGAACAAATAGAACAAAAAGTTTACAACTTAAAATGAACTATAATGATCAACCTATTGAACAAATTCATAATACAACATTTTTAGGTCTTATTATCGATGAACACCTCACATGGAAGGAACATATAGACACTGTTTGTAAAAAAATTAATAGATTTTTTTTCGCGCTAAAGAGAGTGAAAGACGTTGCTTCACAGCAGTCGGCTCTTATGGTTTACCATTCTTATGTTTGCTCCAGAATTCGTTACGGCATTCTAGTATGGGGATACTCGTCTGATAGTTTGCGTATTTTTATTGCGCAAAAGAAATGCATTCGTGCCATATTTAACTTGCAGTGGGTTCAATCTTGTAGGCTAGTTTATAAAACACAAAATCTTTCAACTGTTCCTGGCATGTTTATATATGCAGTAGCAAAATTTGTTAAATGTAATATGAAGCTATTTGAACTTGCGATAATACCAAAAAGCGAAAAATTTGTAAAACATCTACTGTATTTACCACATTTATGCAAATAAAAATATATTCTATTCTATTCTAAACATTTTAAGGTTGTCTCGACTATGTTATGACTGTTTGAAACTTGAATAATAAATGCTCTTATGAAAGATTGGCATACTAAAATTAGCTTTCAAGTCTATAAATATCTCTTGTTTCTATCACTTGCTTTTGCCTGCGGCTTTGTTTGTATCGGTGGCGGTAATTGCGTAAAAAGTTTTATTTATTTTATTTATATACTCACGCCTGTATCCCCGAAGAGGTAGGCAGAGGTGTAAGATTACACCCACATTTCGCCATGAATTTTAAGGTCCCACGTAATAGGGAGCGAGCCTATTGCCGTTACCGGGCACATCACCAGACTCCGTGCAGCTACTGAGAAAAAAACCAGTAATACTTTTGGCCGACCTGGGAATCGAACCCGGGACCTCCGATCAGCAGTCGCATACGCTATCCACTGGACCACGGAGGCAGTCTACGGGAAAAGTTATTTAAGCTAATATTCTGTCAAAACTGATTAGTGCGCGTCACCAAAGTCTATCACACACTCATACGAAGGGCATTAGGCATGTAGGTCAAATTACACCTATAAAACCAGTGATTCTGGCTATCATGATCTAATGACGGGAGTCTAGTTACGGGAGGTCTGTACAAATATTCTGATAATGGCCTAAGGCTTAGACCAATAGCAGAATATTTGATGATGGCTTAGGCTTTAAGCCATACAGTTCGCATGTCCTAATTTGGGTTGTGGAAGTCAGAAGGGTTTCCCTTTGTAGAAAAGCTTTTCAGGCTGCATGGTTTAGATCAGAGTCATATTCAATGGCATGGTCGAATTGAGGGCAGAAACAAGCTTATTATAAAAATGTAATGATATAATTATATTCATTGCAGTATTAGAAACAACGCCATACTTACCAAACAACAGTAAATTTTACTACCCTAACGAATATCTTATAGGTACACAAAATAACAAAAGAAAATTCGCCAAATTTAAACTCCCGTTTAAAACGTACCGCTCGTCAAATTCGTCTCATGGTACAATAAAGCTAAATTACAACAAACAGAAACGTCGCTAAAAAAAGAGGTGGAATTTAAACCGGCACATTAGGCCCAGAGGTTAGCGTTTCCACCTTTATAACTAGCATGGAGTCTATTCCTGCCCTTACTTTTGAAATTATAACGACCCCGTACCGAGCACAATGCGGTTTCACCTTGCCCGCGACATGCGCACCTTGACGCGAAAAGAAGGCATTTCCTGAAATTTTTATATTAGATAGTGGCCATCATCGTCCTAAGGTTATCGCAGTTGCATCCAAAACTTTTGCATTGGCGCCCAGACCCTTTCATTCGTTGAAAGTAGCTTTTCCACACACTTCTACTTCTACTTTCCGGTTTTACCATTGCAATCCTAAGCATCATCATCCTAGCGCTATCCAGGTTGCATCCAAGATTTACCTTGCCTTGGATCTAGGGATCCGCTTACTAATCTGACCAGAGGGCCTATTCAGAATCTCACGACAACTAATCGAATCGTATGTCATTGGTGCCGTAATCCAATCTTATGCGCTTTGTCAATGTTATTCAGAATCATCCAACTCCGGATTCGGTTGAATTTTCTACAAGTCAATTTGATTTCGATAACACATTATGGTACGTTTACTGAGTATGCTTGTATAGATAAATATACACACGAAAGTACAAATTATTCAAATATAATTAGCTTTGTAGAGGACTATTTTGATAATCTAGATTAAATTAAAGCAAATTATATGACATCAACATTATAAAACAACATTTATATAAATTAAAAATAAACACTACCATGTACCTATTCATGTCATTGAATGCAACCTATGAACAATACTTAATTCGTAAACACTAACGAAGCGAAAAATTTTTGTCAAATTGTATTTTTTGTTTGATTCGCAAAGCGTGTAATTTTTAAGGGGTTACTTTATTTACCTATATTTATAACTAATATGGATAAAATTAAAAGAGATAGAAGTGCAAACTTCTCCAGATATGACAGTAACAAAACGTGTTTAGAAAACAAAGTGATGATATGACGTGGAAGAAGACAAGACAGAAGCCGCTTGGGAAAGCATATAAAATGAATGATCCATCCGGAGGAACATTCAGGTCGACCAAGACTGCAATACGTTAGAAGCTGTATCGTCAGTATTGTACCGGTAGCAAACAGCAAGAATACAGCACCTACACTAGATAATGTGGACTTGGAAAGTGTTGTTGACTCTGATGAACTGCCAGCTCAAGAAAGTCAATGTAAGTTTAATGATTATTTAAGAGACCCATACTAGGACACAAACCTTTATTGTAGAACCAAACTCCAAGAACTTAGGGTCCCAAGCCAACCTCACCTGCAAAGTGCATAGGGTTCCCACCAAGAACTTAGGGTCCCAAGTGTACAATTTTTCAAATTAATTTCACTTTTGTTTTCTTTGCAGCTAATGTACATACCAAGTGAATCACTACAAGGAGTGCAAGTGGAAGGAAGAGGAACGTAATACAAAATGAAAAATTAATATTAAATGAATAAATGTTTATTTTGTTTCTGTCATTGTCATTGTTTGCTATTTAATGTAGGACAATGCAGGCAACTATTATAGCTTGCACACAAGCAAATTTTAATGTCACCTGTTGTCTAAGTACAGGTAATCTATTTTTGCACACAGCAAATCATCTTTTAACTATATTCCCTATTCCCATTATGTGTCTCATTAAGTTTTCTGTGAGGGATGATGGGTTCAGAAAGGGTGTCAAAAGATATTGCTGTACTCATATCCGCTATCACCAAGAAGTAAGCCATCTCTAAGTTGACCAGTTCCAAGTCATTGTTTCAAAAGTGAATTATTGAATATTATCTGATCATGGACAGATCCTGGCGATTTTGCTACAATATCCAAGCATTTTAATAGGCTAATGCAAAACCACTTGAACATTAATCAACAAATTTTCCTTTCTGTTTCTATAACTTCACCTGAATCACATGAAATAATAAGTATTACCTTCATTTTAATATTGTGCTAAGCAGGTATACATATAAGTAAATTAACATGTTGTGTCCTTGTCATGAGAATGTCAAGAAATACCACGCACCAGGCGACTATATTGTAACATAGGTAAAATCTAGAGCTCTTATGACATTTCATAAAAGCAATATTGTAGTATAGCTACTTCAGACGTCGGGGAATTATAATTAAGTGTAGTTGAGCAATAGCCGCAGTAACTTTCGTAACAATACAGCATGCTATTGGTGGACTGTCATCACAAAAATCAGCCGCACTTCTTAAGTGGGATGCAGTACTTAGTGTCTAGAGTTACCGTAGCCAGGTGGGAAACTGTTCTGTGTTGCAGTGGAAGCTGTAATACATCAACCTGACCACGATAGACAATTTATCTAAACACTTTTACTGTGGTAGCACAGCGATGAATTATAATCCTAATATTAATAAAATGTCTTACCAACTCTTACTGATGCTGTTCTTGAGTGGACCTATAAGATTAACTCATAATTTTGGCCAAAATAACAAAAGAATCGAATACCAATGTCCAGTTCAGCGAAGTCCTTCTCCTCGGGCACCAATCAGGAATTCACACACGTGTTTTACAAAGTTCAATGTTCAATATATCACCAATTTATCACAACTTTGCCGGAAGTCAAAAGCGGCAATTATAAGTACTTACAAGTTAATTCAATTCGCGTTAATTCAAAAGGCGATCAATTTATTACAATATTACAAACGGAGCTAGCCCAAAACCCAAAACGTCCTTTTCCGGAAGGGGAAGTTGACAGTTCAGTGTGACCATTATCAGAAATTTTCAATAGACTAAACAAAATGTTACTTAATCGATATAATCGATTTGACTTATAATAAAAACTAATTCTATTTAAAACATCCACCCGCCCTGGACCGGCCTACCGGTCCGCTAATCGGTTGGTAGACGTGACAATGTTGCAACCGCTCTCCTCAGAATCAAACCGTCCACCAAGACCTCAGCAAATCGGGGAACTCCATCAGCCCCAGTTACCAAACGAAGAATGCGCCCCCTGCGCCATCTGAGTGGCGGAAGGTTAGCCTCCTTGATCAAAACGAGGTCACCAATCTTGGGTGGATCAGTCTTGTCGGTCCACTTAACGCGTTGCTGGAGTATGTGCAAATATTCCAAATTCCAGCGTTTCCAAAAGCTCTGAGTAATCTGGCGTACCAATTCAAAACGCGAGAGACGACCAGGTCTCGTATCAATATAGGGGTACTCAGGCAAGGCGACAAGTGGGCGACCAATCAAAAAATGGCCCGGCGTAAGGGCCTCAAAATCATTCGGATCTGAGGAGATCGGGCACAATGGCCGAGAGTTCAAAACGGCCTCAATCTTACAAAACACAGTTGCGAGTTCCTCAAATGTAAGGACAGACTTACCGATTGTCCTGCGTAAGTGTGTTTTGGCCGATTTTACAGCGGCCTCAAAAATACCACCCCAATGTGGACAATTTGGTGGGGAAAACAACCAATTTATCCCACGTCGGGCAAGCCTATCACCTATATCAGCCTTGTTGGTTTCAAGAAACTTAACAACATCATTCAAATAATTATACGTGCCCTTGAAGTTAGTGCCGCAGTCAGAACGGATCAAGGAAGGCAGCCCTCTGCGGGATACAAATCTGTCAAATGTGGCTACAAACGCCTCGGTCGTAAGCGAGGAGACCAGTTCTAAGTGTACGGCCTTTGTGGAAAGACAAACAAAAACACACAAGTAGGCCTTGACAGTCTTGCTGTTTCGAAGTGTCGACGTTTTCACCAAAAAGGGACCTGCGAAGTCCGTGCCAACACCGTCAAACGTCCTGCTTTAAGTTACGCGATCTGACGGTAAGTCCCCCATCAACGGCTGCATGGTAGAAGCCTTGAGCTTATAGCAAGGGATGCAGCAAAAGACTATAATCCGAATAATTCTTCGGGCAGACAAGATCCAAAATTCGCGTTGCAAAATGGCCAACAAAGCATTACAACCAGCATGCGAATTTTTAAGGTGACGGTCAGTTACCAACAAGCGTACCAAATGACCGTCCTTGGGTAGCAAAAGGGGGTGACGTGCCGGTTGGCGTTCTTGAGACGCCCTCCAACGCGCAAGAGACCCGTATCATCCAAAAAGGGGTTCAATTTAGATATAGCTCCCGATAATTTCGATCTCCCTGATTTAAGGATAGCAATCTCCTTCTCAAAATGCGCCAATTGCACAGAACGAATCCAAAAGGTGAGGGACTCCTGTCGTTCCTGTGGTGAGATAAAATGTGTCAGTCGTTTCTGTTGTGGGTGCCTAAAGTTAAAAACAAAACGCTTTATCCAAGCAGTAACACCTAACAACTTTTCAAGGGAGCTGTAACGATTCAGCAAAAAATCGGGGTCGAAGGCGCATTCTACCTTCTCAAGAGAGAGTGTTCGTAGACCCGGCAAATTAGAAGTATTCAAAACTGGCGTTCGAGGCCAATCAATTTCTGGTCGACTCAACCATTCTGGACCCCACCACAGCGAATGACCTATCAAACTAGGCGTCAAGCATCCGCGCGAGGCACAATCAGCGGGGTTGAGCTCACCAGGCACGTGTCTCCAAACAAGCTTGACTTCAGATTTTTGTATTTGGGAAACACGATTAGCGACAAATACCTCCAAAGTGTGGACAGACGCCTTCAACCAACAAAGTACAATTTGGCTGTCTGTCCAGGCGTAGGTTCCATTAATACAAATGCTTTTACCCAAAGTGTTAGACACGTGATTCAACAAGCGTACAAGTAGGGCTGCTCCCGAGAGCTCCAATTTTGGGATGGTCAGTGATGTCCGAAGGGGTGCAACCTTGCTCTTCGCCATGGTCAGGGAAACCCTCACCTGACCTGAGGCACTAACTGTGCGCAAGTACACCACGGTCGCGTGCCCACGCTCCGAGGCATCACAAAACCCGTGAAGGGTGGCCTTGTACTTCCCGGGAGGAAGGATGGGACCAGGCAAGGAGATCTCGTTGACGGCAGGAAGTGAGGATACAAAAGAGGTCCATTCCTCAACAAGAGTGCCGTGTAGAGGTTCGTCCCAGGTCAATCCTGCTGTTCAAAGCTTCTGCAAGAATCATTTTGCCCAAAATATGATAGGACAAATCCAACCGTTCGGATCAAAGGTTCTGGCGACAGTAGACAACACGAGACGTTTAGTCCAAGAACAAGGCAATTTTAAGTCTACGTTATACGTAAAGATGTCTTGGACAGGTCTGTACTGAACGCCAAGAACAGCCATCATGGCGGGGTTGTCAACAATCTCAAATAGATTTGGATCTTGCTGATGATCCTCTGGCAAGCCTTCCAAAAGCGCTGGTGCGTTGGAAATCCATTTGCGCAATTCATAACCAGCGGAGGCCAAAATACCTATCAATTCGTCCCAAAGGAGGATCGCCTCGTCCGCTGTGGAGGCGCCCGGGCAAATGTCATCGACGTAAATATCGTCCTTCAAGATGGCGGAGGCTCGTGGGAAACGTAAGCCTTCGCGGTCTGCGAGCTCCCAAAGATAACGTATTGCCAAGTAGGGGCTTGACCTTAACCCGTACGTATTAGTATTGAGCTCGTAGAAGACCATGGGATCACGAGGAGACTCTCTCCAAAGGATCAGCTGGAAGCGATGGTCATCAGGGTGGATAATCGTCTGCCTGAACATCATTTTTATATCGGCTACAAAGACAACCTGATGTCGTCGGAAGCTGGGGATGACGTCACAAAGGTCCTTGACCAACTTGGGACCAGAATGCAAGCACTGGTTCAAGGATACGCCCGTAGAAGTCTGTGCAGAACCATCAAATTTTAATACAGTGCGCAGCTTGCCAGTCGATGGCTTCAATACTGCATGATGCGGGAGAAAGTAGTGCTCCACCGAACGCCAATCCAAATTTGACACAGACATGTGTTCCAATTGTTCATATTCTCTCATGAACTCAATGTACTTCTGTCTGAGCTCCGGATCACGACCCATGCGACGCTCCATAGCCAACAATCTCTTTTCGGCTAAAGGTCGTGACTCACCAAGCGGAGGCCGAACAGACAGAAAAGGCAGCTTCGTAATGAGCCGACCAGAACGGAGTCGACCAGTGTTGTTATGGAAGAACAGCTCGCACTCCTCATGTTCTGGATTCAAACGTGCAGCTTGAGGGGGTTCCTCTACTTCCCAAAACCTCTGAACCGCATCAGAGAGAGCAGAGCCTACAGCCAACAAATTATCAAGATCGGGTGGAGGGGGGTCCCTAGGTACAGGTCCCATCAAAGCAAATCCAAATATGGTCGGGATGGCAGTCAAACCATTTGGCACCAAGACCCGTTTCCGACCAATCAAAATTCCACCGAGGACATCAGAGCCAATCAACAAGTCGATTTGTCCTGGTGTGTCAAATTTGGGGTCTGCCAGTTCCAATCTCGATGTCAAATTCACCACACCAGCAGGTAGCTGCTTCTGTGGGTGCATACCCAAAATATTCTTCAGCACAATAGCCGAGGTTTTAATCCTCGGGTGTGAAGATTCAACAGGGGCAAACAAAACCTTAACTTGCCCTTCAACATTAGAGGCTACGTCACCTATGCCCCGTATACAATTTGGAAAAGAGCCCATATTTAATTTAACCTGCCCTACCAAATAAGTGGAAACAATGCAACCTTGTGAACCTGTGTCCAATATAGCACGGACAACAACAGAAGTCCCCGTGGGTCCCCAGACCCTAACAGCAACCGTTGGCAGGATAACGGTCTCAATGGGGGAGGTTGGCGTTATAGGGCAGGAGTTAATTACCTATTGTTGCCTGGGCGGCGACCGTTGGCCAGGACCAGGCAAGTCAAAGCCAGGGTGCGGCTTGAAGTCCTCAAAGGCGCGACGACTCGATCCGCGCGCCATCTGTGGGGGGTCATAATGACGCACCCGCCCAAAACGAGGTGGGCGCGAGTCAAGGCGGGGACGCTCCGCCAAAGGAGGGGAATACCTGGGGCAGCAGTCATGGTGCTGGTGACGCTGAACAGCACATTCAGGTGCGCGAGAGAGAGGAGGCGTGCGCACGCTACGGTTCTCCAAGCGGGGTGAGCGACGATCAAATTGAGCGAGGCGACTCTCGGCTACGCGCCGGTGAGCCTCGGCTGCCACCTTCAAAACACCCGCCCGTGCGCGGCGTCGGCTGGTTGGACAAGCGGCCTACCTCTCTGGCATTCATGCAGAGAATGTCCAAATGCTGTCCTCCACAGTGATGACAGGGGCGAGAGTTTGGGCAGTCTCGCTGGTAGTGGGACCCCAAGCAAGAGAAGCAAAGGCGGCGGGCATTCGCGATGCGCCTACGAGAGGCGACATGGAGGTCGAAGAATGCCCTACAATTGGCCGTTCTGTGCCCCGTGACCTTGCAGTAAGAGCACTCCGCTGGGCTCTGCGTGACTGCAAAGCGAGGAGGGCGCCGGTCAACATTGGCTCGGGTGTGAACGCGAGCCTGCTCCTTGACCTTGGGCGGCTGCGTCTTAGCCGGCGTGTCACCACCGGAGTTGTCCAAGACCCGGCACTCATCCTCCAAGAACCTCTCCAGGTCAGCAAAGGGGGGCAGATGGGCCGCGCCATCCCCACCAAAGCGCTGTTCAAAACGCGACCTCAGGTCGGCAGGCAGCTTTTTCAGCACAATGTGCACCAATAGATAGGATCATTGGTCCACGGGCAGGTCAAGGCACTTAAGTGCGTTGATGGCCACCAAAAGGGGGTTCAAAAGTTGGGTGCGCAACCCAGAGACCCGGGTGAGCGTCGGCAAACCCAAAATCTGCTCAATATGCGTGTCGGCGAGGCCACGCTTGTTATGGTACCTACGGGTAATTAGGTCCCGAGCCATCTGGTACGCCTCGTCAGACACGGGCAGATGCTGGATGAGGCCCTTAGCCTCCCCATCCAGAACCGACATTAAATATGCCAATTTTTGTGCCGGCCGAAGGTCAGCCCTGTCATTGACCAGGCTGTCAAACAAATTAACGAAGCCCAGGTAGCTTCCTAGGCAGCCATCAAAATGCTCTGTAGCAGGAGCTTCCTAGGTCAGCACCGGGGCTGGTGGGTAGGCTCCCTACTTTAGACCTCCCCCATTTTGATGGCTGCCTAGGAAGCTACCTGGGCTTCGGTTGCCCTTCCCTATCGGCATCTAGTTGTCTCGCACTATTGGAGACAGCATCATACAGGTCTAAGACCTGGGCATAGTCTTCGCTGACCTTATTTCGCTGGTCAGCGGTGAAATCATTGACTGACACTTCGAGACAGCAAGTGCTGAAAGTGCGGAATTGCTGTTCCACACTTGCCAGGCGATCATCGATCCGCTCGTACCTTTGTAGTAAGGCCTGCTGGCGATCAGGCCGGTTCACTAAGGCACTGGCCGAGGCAAACCAGCGCAAATCTGATGCAATAGCACCAGCAGCCGCACGCAAGTCCTTGATAGCTGACATAATCAAATTTCAAAAGAGCCCAGACAAGCATTAAATAATATTAATCAAAACTTAATTTTTCTTAATTCTTTGAAACCAACAAAGTATTAGCCTGTTTACTGCTGGTACAAGCAAGTGACAGGTATCTACTGTCCAACAAAATTAATAGTTTCAATATATATTGACACAAAACAAAGTCAAAGTTATCAAAAGTTGAAACTTCAAATAAGTTAATTAAAGTTAAATATTCAAATAAATTAACTAATTACTTGCAACAGACAGACTGGCTGTGTTATTTGAGATATACAAAAGTAAGCACAGAATATGTGTTACCTAACAATATTATATATATATATTATAACAAGGTTTAGCAATGTAAGGTTCAAACTTAATATATCAATATATGCAATAAACTTAATCAATTGATACATATAACTGATATGTATCCAATCAAAGTGACTTATTAATAGTAACAGCAACAAATCTATGCTAGATTTCAACAATTTAAATCAAACAATTACTGATTGAGGTTATGTGTGACAATGTGTTTCAAATTATCTAGGTCAACTTATACAATTAAATATTATGTATTTAAGACAATAACTGATCTGACAAACACTACAATATTTTCTACAAGGTGATAAGATACAAGCTTATACCAATCTGAGGTTTGTACTCAGTAATGCAACAGCGGCTAAATTTCAACTACGCTCTGCTACCAAGAATTATGTCTAGAGTTACCGTAGCCAGGTGGGAAACTGTTCTGTGTTGCAGTGGAAGCTTTAATACATCCACCTGACCACGATAGACAATTTATCTAAACACTTTTACTGTGGTAGCACAGCGATGAATTATAATCCTAATATTAATAAAATGTCTTACCAACTCTTACTGATGCTGTTCTTGAGTGGACCTATAAGATTAACTCATAATTTTGGCCAAAATAACAAAAGAATCGAATACCAATGTCCAGTTCAGCGAAGTCCTTCTCCTCGGGCACCAATCAGGAATTCACACACGTGTTTTACAAAGTTCAATGTTCAATATATCACCAATTTATCACAACTTTGCCGGAAGTCAAAAGCGGCAATTATAAGTACTTACAAGTTAATTCAATTCGCGTTAATTCAAAAGGCGATCAATTTATTACAATATTACAAACGGAGCTAGCCCAAAACCCAAAACGTCCTTTTCCGGAAGGGGAAGTTGACAGTTCAGTGTGACCATTGTCAGAAATTTTCAATAGACTAAACAAAATGTTACGTAATTAATCGATATAATCGATTTGACTTATAATAATTTTACTAATTCTATTTCAAACACTTAGGAAGATACCTAAGCGTAAGTATTATACTTGTTACTGTGGAAACTGCGATAGGTACCTAAAATAAATATTTTTATTAGGTAAGTACTTCATTATTGTCGTAACAGTAAATTTGTTGAACTTGTTGAAGATGTTCAGTAGATTTGATAGGTTGTATTAGTAAAATCACTTGAATATGAAAAAAATACCACCCATCTTTGCGATTTCGGGCTTATTTTATGTTTTATAAAGTTAAGCACTTGGTTTACTGCATATTTCGATAGGTACACGAAATCTGGCAGAAAAAGAATGTTTCACCTAGGTCAGTAAAATAATACCTAATAATCAACAAGGAATGTAATACTTTCACGAATTCTAGGTAAGGTAGGTTATCGCTACGTCATAAGATTACAACATCTTCAATCAAGTGAAATAAATAAGTACATTTTTATTGATACATTATATAGAGTAATCGTATTATATTTATGTTATTCGACGTAGCTACACAAAATGACAGTCCATCTATCAAAATGACAACGGACAACTTTCTCAACTAGAAATAACTTAGTAAACATCACAGAATAAAATATTATATATATATATATATATATATATATATATATATATATATATATATATATATATATATATATATATATATATATATATATATATATATATATATATATATATATTTATATATATTCATATATATTTTTTTTACGTATATATGTAGGTTTATATTTTATAGTATTTACTATTGTGTATATGTATTGTATGTAATTAGTATGTAGTTATTGATTTGTATATATAAATAATGCTATGTTAGTCCCTAACACTTCAGCTTGCACCTACTTCATATATCTCTACATCACCCCAAGGTAGACTGTTAGAGAATGCCTCAGGCATTAAGTCCGCCGATACATGTATATTATGTGTATGAAGTCCAATAAATATATAAATAAATAAAATAAAAATAAACACACTAATATTTTGGTATTTATTTGGCAGATGTCTTGAAAAGTAAGTAGTGCTACTGGAACGCGAATGTCGTGAAATAAACACATGAAGTTAGGGTGCCTTTCAAATTTCTTTGGTGCCTTTACATTACATGACGAGTAGCCTACTCGACAGTAGGTACTTATGGTTGGTGAAATAGGCCCAATTAAATTAAAATTATGTATTTGAGCTTACCTTTATTTCTGCAGGTATGCTAGTACATTTACTGTCCCCACTTAAATAATTTTTAGTGTCCGATATCAAAGTTCGGACTAAGTCCTGGGTGAGGCGATATTTCCCTATAAATATTGGGGTTG